>JAMQGT020007626.1:0-15546 GCA_024447675.2 Pterophyllum scalare | reverse complement strand
TGCTCTATTGGGGTGATATGGTACTATGAGGTCTTTGAGATAAGATGGGGCCTGATTATTCAAGACCTTGAATGTTAGGAGAAGGATTTTAAATTCTATTCTAGATTTAACAGGGAGCCATTGAAGAGAAGCCAAAATGGGAGAAATATGCTCTCTCTTTCTAGTCCCTGTCAGTACTCTAGCTGCAGCATTTTGGATCAGCTGAAGGCTTTTCAGGGAGCTTTTGGGACAGCCTGACAATAATGAATTACAGTAGTCCAGCCTAGAAGTAATAAATGCATGGATTAACTTTTAAGCATCAGTCTGAGAAAGGATGTTTCTAATTTTAGAAAAATTGCACAAATGCAAAGAAGCGGTCCTACATATTTGTTTAATATGTGCATAGAGGGACATATCCTGGTCAAAAATGACTCATTCATGTAATTCTGTTCACCTGTTCCTTGTGGCTATTTACCCTCTCCCCTTGTTCCCTTTGTGTATGTATTGTCTCAGTATTCCCCTTGTCTCTTGTTGGATTCTTGTTGTTGTAGTCGTGCATTTGGGTCCTCACCTTTTACATGCTACACAGTTATGCAGCGTAACACTAGAATACAAATGTTATAGACCCAGGGGATACAGCTCTTCTGAGCTTTGAGGACTTTCAGATTTAGCTCCACATTTCCCAGGGACTTTGGATGATGGCATCCATCGCAGGAAAAAAAGAGGAGTATCAGCAGAAGATCCATACCATGGCTCATTCCTAGCCTCAGTATACTAACGCTTTGCCTGAATGGATTAAGGACTTTATTTCATACCTCGAGCCACCATCACCTCCAGCCCTGCCCCCAACAGTATGCCTTAACTCCCCACCGCAGCCTTCAGCCATAAGGACGTACTTTTTTGGGCTCTCACCAGTCATCTCCTCACCACATTCTGTCAGTCCCTCCAACCCGGCGCTGGCGGAGAATGTCAATCCTTCGCCACCATGAGCAATTCTTCCTAGAAGGCGAAGCTGGCGGTGGTGAAGGAATAATTATTCTCTGCCAGTGCTGGGTTTAATGGCATTAGAGTTAGAGTTTTTCACCCATTTCCTGGGATATACTGTTGCCACGGCACCCTTTTCATCTGCTGTGATGCCACTGCCTGGTCCACCAGAGTAATCAGCTGTTCTAGGCATCACTAGCACCCTCTTCCAGGAGGAAGCGGGGCTCCCACTGTCAGTGCACCTTGCCACATCCTGAGAGTGGTGCTGAGACTAACATTCCTGTGAGTAACTCTGCACCCGTTCTTGTTCTTCGGGTGGGGACATGCAGGTCCACCACCACTTGAGCGTCAGAAAGCAGCAGTATATCCAACAAAGCAGCCCTGGTTGCCCAGGGAGGTGGCTGTGGCCCATACAGAGTCACCACAGCCTTTCAAGTCAGCTCTTCAGTCTTCAGTGACATCGCTTTAGTCTTCAGAGTATTAAAAGCCTGCTGCAGCTCCTCGCGAGCTGCCAGAGCTGCCTCCGCAGTCACCTCGCCAGCCTTCAGAGATGCCTTCGCAGTCAATTATGATAAAGATTTAGTTCCAAGATGGAGTAAAGACAGGGTGGTATAACAGTAAGCTAGTGTTACTGAACTTGTGTTTGGTATTGCCTTGCTGATGCAACGTGTACCCTTCTGTCCAGTACTGATTGTGAATGGTCCTTTTCCCCCTGCCTCCCATTCTACTTTTAAATACCTTCAGAACCACAAGTATGCCAGCAATTGAATAGCAAAGTGCTCTGTTAGGAAAATAAGGTTCTATGAGATCTTTCAGATATGACAGGGCCTGATTTGTATGTGAAGTGAAGGATTTTAAGTTCAATTCTGAATTTAACAGGGATCCATTGAAGAGAAGCTGTGATGGGAGAAATATGGTCTCTTTCTAGTCCCTGTTAGTACTGGCTTGGTGACTCTGGGTAAGGTCATTGAGATAGTTAAAATAAACCTCCTTAGGCCCTGGGGGTGGATAAAATTCAACATGAATTTTTTTTGAGCCTCTGGACATTGTGGGGCCTCTGAAACATCACTTAGACAGTGTTTCTAGAGTTCTCCACCTGAAGCTGCTTCTGTTTTGGAGCTAGCTTGGTTAGATGCTCCTAATTAGACTTCAGGGTCTTTGCAGCCTCCGTACACAACCTACGGAAGTGGCCGACCTCATGTCGCATTTATGCATGTGTAGCTGGATTGTGTGTGTTAATTACCTTGTGGTTGTGTGCTGGTGTTTTGTGGTCCTCGCTCTTTGTACTCAGTTTTTTGGCTGCAAACATATTTGTCCCTGTATTTCCACTTTCTTCATTCCCTCACATCCATTTCGATAGTTTCAGCAGTCTCCCTGCAGGAATTTGCTGACATTTGTGAGTCCTTATATTGATGCTCTGATTATTATTCCTGATTGTTATTATCTGACTGATAAAGTAGCCCAAAACGCACAAGGACTAAACAGGTTAATCACAACATTGCGGGCTGCGTGGACCCGACGAGTAGTCACGTGTCTCCGGAGGTGCGCCAGGTTAGCTCGTAGGATCAGAGCGGTTTCCGTAGCTGCCCTGTGTGCGCTTCTCAGGTTGACTTTGATGTTGGTGTTTTTCCTGACTGAGGAGTGTTCCGCACATTTTTCATCATCCACAACAACACACTCACTGCTATCTGTGCTATTGTAGTAAAAAAACTCCATAAGGGACTCTGCTGCTTTCTCTGCAGACCGCTGCATTACTGTGAGGAGCACACACATGAGAACACACATGTGCACGCACGCACATGTGCACGCACGCACACAGTTGCCCGGTGGCGCTCCAAGCTTAAACTCGGAGAGTGGAAAAAATGATTTCATATCAATCCACAAGACTTTAAAAAATGACTATCTATAATTTCAGTTAGTTTTTGTTAGTTTTGTAAACTCACAGTTCAGTTTTAGTTATCGTTTTTTCCTTTTAATTTTAGTTTTTATTTATTTCAGTTAACAACAATCAATTTCAGTTTTCACTATTTCGCTCGTTTTTGTTAACTATAACCCTGATCAGAAGCTATTAAAACATCATTGTAGACTTTCAAGAGAGCAGACTCAGTAGAGTACTGCTTTCGAAAGCCATACTGAAAAGTGTCGAAAATCTGTAAATTGGATAGTAAAGATCTGAATTGACTATCTACAATTTTCCCTAATAATTTACTAACAAATGGCAGTTTAGAAATAGGTCAATAATTACCAATACAGCTAGTATCAAAGTTAGGCTTCTTTAATAGGGGAGTTACCTCAGCATGTTTAAAATAAAGTGGAACATGACCTTGCCTCAGTTAACTGTTTATGACTGACAACAATGAAGGACCAATAGTGGTGAGAGCCCCAAGCGGGACAGAAGGAGCATGATGAGAGTTTCATCTTTCCAATTACTGTAACTAAGCCATTTTGTGTGATAGGAGAGAATGAGCTAACAGATTCAGGGCACTGAGGACCATCTTTATGATGGGGTGAACTTAAGGAGATTTTGGATCTCAAGTCCATCATATTACTTACAAAAACGACTAAGGAATGTGTTACAATCACCATCAGAAAGTAACAAAGCCTGCTTAGGTGGAGGAGAAACAATCCTGTTGATCATATCAAATTAAACCTTGGGATTATTCTTACTACATTTTATAAGGTTACTAAAGTAAGACAACCTGGCTTCTTTCACTGCCTCTTTGTAAGATTAAGGAGCTCTTTGAAGTATTCGCAATGAGCAACCAATCCTGTAGATTTCCATAGACGCTCTGTTTTACAACAGGCAGTGTTGAAGGCCATGAGTTTGATTGTTAAACCAGGGTACACAAGAACTGACAGAGCAATGACTAGTTTTCAAAGGAGCAACCTGATTGAGGATGGTTTGGCAGTGTTCATTAAAAGAGTTAACAAGGAGCTCAACATCATCAGAGTGAGCTGTAAAATTGAAAAGAGAAGAAAACAGAATCATCAATAACGCGTCTACGCTTAATGCACCCCCCGGGTGGGCAGCAACGACCAGTGGGGAGTAAGCATGTCCCACAGGGGGTGAAGCACAGCAAACCCTAGACCCAGGACAAGTCGTACACGCACGCTCCTGCACATGCACCACCCCCCACACACACACACACAAAAAGGTACACACACTTACACTCATTAACCCATCTTCTAACGTGTTGGCAAATAAGTGCCTCCAAAGCCAGCAGTCATTCCAGAGTGCAGCCAGCCCCATCCCCGACACCTTAGCCAACCCCCCTCCCAGGTTGGGTGTAGGAAACAGGGGAATGAAAAGACCTGTCTACTTCCCTCCCCACTCCTCTGGAAGATGAAATGTTGGGTGCATGTGTCAGAAAATGTGAGTGTATGAAGTGTAAAAAGTGAGTATGTCTGTATGAAAACTATAGTGTTGTTAAAATTGAGGGGACAGCTACCTGATGAGCACCCAACTGTCAATCAACAGTGCTCACCAACATCTACTACCCAAAAACCCTCATTGTCTAAAGTGTAAATAAAACTGAGGGGCAGACAACAGTGAAGTAGCAAGTGGGTGGGGAGAAGGGCCAGGAGACATAAGACAAGGAGCAGAATACTACCCCCAGAAGGAGAGAGCCAGCTAAGTGGCTTGGTAAGTACCCCTATTTCCCACACCCCACCACAGGGCACCAGAGAGCATTAATTATGTGTGATATATTTGGTTCTCTATCTAATTCACTTAAATAATCTAAAATGCACAGAGTGTTTCAGGTTGGGATATTGCAGCTAAACCTCTGAACAGGCGTACAAGACCACATAGCATGCATTTAGTTCTCGAAAGTATTTTCTGCACAGTAGGTACATACGTTGTGTCCAGAAGTTTTGGTCTGGATTGATAGAGATCACAATAACAAATAGGGAGAGAAAATGAAATGTCAATATCTAACAATAATTTATACAGTTTTGATAATAATTTAGGAGTAAAGAGATTTAGAAATTCTGCTACGAACGTAGGCATTTCTAAATTTAGTTGAGTGTGATTAAATTTTGCCTGTATGATGGACTTTACTTGTTGATATTCCAGAAATTTACTGTTGCTAATTCCATATTTTGATATAAGTTCTGGGAATGGAATAAATTTCCCATCTCGAATAACATGCTCTAGATTTTTTATACCCTTGTTACTCCATGACAGAAAATTCAGTACTTTCCTTTTCTGACAAATATCTGGATTGTTCCAAATGGGCATTAGTTTACAGGGGATAAATGAAGACTTAGTTCCTTTTAAAAATTCCCACCAGGCTTTCAGAGAGGTATTTATATTAAGGCTTTTAAAGCAGTTATGATGCTTAATACTGGAGCTAATGAAAGGTAGATCCAAGATATTTACTTTTCCACAGAGTGCTTGTTCAGTGTCTAGCCATGGGCTGTCTAATGAATTTGGTTTGATCCATTTTGAAACGTATTGCAACCTACTGTCTAAGAAGTATTGTTTAAAAAATTTGGTAGCTCTAGACCACCACTGCATTTTGGCTTTTGTAAAGTCTTTAAACTTATTCGTGATGGTTTGTTTTTCCATAGATGTTTGAGATGCTTGAGTCTAGTGACTTAAACCAAGCAACAGAAGGTTTATTAGGGATCAGTGAAAACAAATAGTTGATTTTTGGCAAAACCATCATATTAATGGGGGGAACTCGCCCCATGAGTGACACAGGTAAACTATTCCAACATGTGAGATCATCCTCTATCATTTTTAATAGAGCAATATGGTTTAACTGTACCAAGTCTGAGAGAAAAAAAATTATTCCCAAATATTTAAAATTATCTGACTGTAGTGAGGTGTTCTCAAAATTTACAATTCAGGGGCAAAACGTTTGATTTACCACAGTTGATGGAGTAGCGTGATATAGATGAGAACTTGTATATAAGTGTGATTGTCTTCAAAAGAGTGACTTTGTGAGTTCCCAAGGAAATGTAATACATCATCAGCATAAAGACTTATCTTATGTTCTGTATTTTCAGTTTGAATCCCTTTAATATTTGTATTTTGTCTAATTGCTGCTGCCAGTGGCTCAATAAAGATGACAAAAAGTGAGGGAGAGAGTGGGCAGCCCTGCCTGGTGCCCCTCTGCAGACTGAACCTTTGAGAAATAAGATAATTTGTCCTAACACGTGCATTTGGAGAGCTGTATAGTGTTTTGATCCAGTTAATGAAGGATGAACCAAATCCAAATTTATGTAGAACTGCTAATAAAAATTTCCAGTTAACCCGGTCAAATGCCTTTTCTGCATCTAAAGAGACAACTGTGGCTTCTATTACCATCATTTTGATGGAGGGATCCTCCGGGTCATGTGCAGAAGCGCCTGGAACAGAGTCCGTTCAGCAGAGTAAGCTGCTCAGAAAAACAGGGTTCCTGCCACATTGAGCCGCAGGTTTCCACAGTTTCAGGTGATAGACATAAAGGTGCACGGAAACAAGTCCAGCCCCGACCAGTCTCATACAAATCTGCCCATAAACGAAGGTCCTATATATCCCCTTCTCTCCAAAGCCGACGACATGGAAACCAGCTCTCCATCCTTGCCTCCTCCAATAAGGTCTCTGAAGTAATGGAAACACGCCGGGGGCCACAGATTTGATTGCCAGTAGCGAATGGCAATCATGTGTCCATAGGGAGATGACGCCGGATGAAAAAGTAACAAAAACACTAATAAACCATATAAAATAAATAAAAGCATGGACAGAGGTAAAGGCACAGCTGAACACAGGTGTCATCTTGCCATGAACCATTTACAGACTAATAGACTAATTTAAAATAATCAAAATAACTTCAGATTATCTTCAGGTTATCTTCGCAGTACCAAAGACATCATTTTTGATCATAAGGCACATGAGGTTTGTTTGCCTACTGTTGAAGCCACAAGTGGGTTTGGGTCAGAACCAGGCTGGGGCAGGCTGCAGATGATTAGCAATCACTGGGACTTCACCTTGGGATGCAGGTTTCAGTTCGTTTGAACACAAAGCACAAATAAAAACAATTTCTGTAAAATGGTACTGCTGGCAGCTTTTTGTCTGAACTGCCGTTAGCAGCAGCCAACAAGCTGTATATTTGTTTGTGGTACATGCAGCACATACTTGGCAGTACTCATTTAAGTTTAAAGAATAAGAAGTAATCACTGGAGCCTCTGTGTGTTTATACCCCACTCTGCATTTAAACATTAATTATTATTAATGTGTTATTGTAGGGTCTTTACCCACAATACAAAGTGCCTTGAGGTGACTGTTTGTTGTGATTTGGCGCTATATAAATAAAATTGAATTGAATTGAATTAATCTCTGGCTCTCTTCCACAGCATGTCTTTTGTCCTGTCTCTCTCCCCTCAGCCCCAACTGTTCACAGCAGATAACTGCCCCTCCCTGAGCCTGGTTCTGCTGGAGGCTTCTTCCTGTTAAAAGGGAGTTTTTCCTTCCCACTGTTGCCAAATGCTTGCTCATAAGAGGTATTATGTTGTTTTCACTATAATTATTGTAGGGTCTTTACCTTACAACATCAAGTGCCTTGAGGCTACTGTTTGTTGTGATTTGGAGATATATAAATAAAATGGAATTGAGTTAATCTATTATTACTGAAAAACAAAATTACTTGTTTAAACTAAACATCACTTCCACAAATATGTCAACCATGCTAATTAACAGCACATCCAAGACATTGTGTGGCAAAGTAGTATTGATCTATACAAACAGCCCAATTGAATCCAAGCAGAAAATCTGGGTTGCTAAATACAGTAATTGTTAAACCCAGTGGACACTGCCTGTGGTCCATATATTGGTAGTTGGTAGAAACCAAAACACAGAGATGGAAAGAGGGTGGTTTTTATTCATAAATTGGACACATTTATGTTAGAGGATTTTTTTCAATTAAAAAAAGTCAGTGTCAAGGATTTTAAAACAAGAAAGTGGCGTGAAACAAAAGAATAGAAATAAGAAAAGATTATTCGCTCATGAGAATCCCTGTAACACCATAGTCTTTCAATGTACAACCATTCACTATGGAGGGCTTTTATGTTCCGTGACAAGTGCAGCAATTAGTGCATAAAGACTAGGACAAATCTCACAGCACCTTGTCCTAAGTATCGGCACATTTAGGAGTGTTATCTTGTTGACACACAGTAACTCATCCTCTCATCCTTGTATTATTGTTAAGTACATCAACACAGACTGCTGATTTTAGTAACTGTTGTAGTCACAGTGCAGCAGGCAAACTATTCAAGACACAGCTTGCATTGCACATCACTGTTTCTTTTTTAAGGCACACTGTGCCTGTGAGCACACTGCATCATGAATATTTGATTAATCTATTACTTATAAGCATCCAATACAGGGAAAACTGGTGGATTTTATAGATGTTGGTGTTGTGGTTATCCAACAAGTTTCCTAGCGCACAGAGAAGAAAACCTAAGCAATGAGCCAGTAAGGATGGACACTTACTGCCTGAGCAGCCATCAGGTGCAATGTGTTCATCCCCTCCAGCTAGAAAGTGTGCTCATCAGCTGCATGTAAATGGTCTAGTATTGAGTAGGGCCAACCTGAAGCCTTTTTGGCCAGGGGTATTTTTAGCCACACTAATCAGGGAGCTTATTATTTCTTGGGTTCTCTAGAACTTTGAACTGTAGATGCTCATGGACTAAAAGATTCATGAAGGAGTGGCCATTGGGGGACCTTTTCAAGGCTGAAGAGGTCAGAGGTTGGTGTTACCCCTAGGGCAATCACAGAAAACAAATCATGTGTTATGGGTGTGTTACTTGTACATTTATTGTATACACTTAATGTAGTGTGCTGTGGGAGATACTGATTTATTACTGTGTGGAGGTATATTAATATATGCTGTACATCCAGGTGCAGATTTTATCTACTTCTTTAAAAAAAAATCTCTGAATTGAGGATTAAAAAGTTTTTTTTAACAAAGAGGAACATACTTGGAAATCCTCTTGAATAATATCAAACTCTTACGTTTCCCATTAAAATATATTTTAGAAGGCTTCTGTGTACATTATCTCAGATGTACTTGTAATTTTCTGGACCTCAATGAATGTTGACCTATATATATAAAAGGCCTTTTGCATATAAAATTCAATCTAGCTGGGGCTCACTAGTGAAGAAAGCATGTAGATTACAGGGTGAATTGCCTGCAAAGCACTGTCTGATTTGAATTGTCAATGTGGCTCCCCCATTCGACTCATATGAGACCATTTTGGCTCAGATAGAGTAAAGACAGATTTTATCAATTCCTTGTCTGTTACAAGTTGCATTGCTTGCAACTGGTTTCAATAGAGAACAATAATGGTGTTATTTTTTAAACATTAGGGTACCTGGGTTTTCTGCACTGGTCAGCAGTGAGCTATATGAGTATGAAAAAAGGATATACAACATGCCCAGCTCCTCTTCCCTCCCTGCTGTCCAATACCATGAATGGTGCATTATTCCTATCCTTCTCCTGATTTTCTGAAGGAAAAAGTAATTTTCATCTTGTAAGAGGATGCATTTTTTGCACCTCCTGTCCTCCAAGTGGTGTGTATTGTTGTGGGATGAAAGAGACTTCCTGCTGCATTGATACATCATTGCAGCCAACCACAATCACTGTCTGCACACTGTCAGCAGAGACCACTTTGGGCCACATACACTCTGACCATGACATTTAAGAAAAAATTAATCTCACACCAAGTCTGCAAAGGGAATTAATACTGAAAAAAAAAAACTACCACCAAAACTATACAGAGAGCTGTATAGTTTTGGTTATAGTTATACAATTCTCCAATGTTGATGAATGGTAGACAATGTGTTTGACAGCTTTCATGCTGCTCACCTGATTTTTTTGGTTATACAGCTGGGTGACAGCAGCAGAAGCATCTCTGCTATCTGATGCAGATATGCCTAACATTCAAATTGAATGACAGACTGAGTGTCAAGTATGAAGCTATGAGTAACTTAGGAAGTTGTCAATCACCACCATTGACATTGCTGTTTTCTGCTTGGTGATGATGTGACATTGAGGCAGTGGCAAATTGTACAGCCTCTGTACAGCAGTGAAGGTGCAGCAGTCAAAGGAGAGCATCTCTGGAGCTGCCTTTCATTAATCCAGTAAGAACAAATCTCCCTTTTCAATACAATTCATTTAGAGCTAAAGCAGTTGGATTTTAGCCATGTCTGCACTATGATAGGGATTGTATCCTAAGTTATTTATGGGCTTGATTATTCAGCTACATGACAGTGAGACAAGACATTTCACTCAAACACAAGCATATATCCTACCATCACATTCTGTGTCAGTGCTTGAACAATATCCTTGGCAGAAATGGACAGAACATCAATACTATAAATTTAAAGCTTAAAAGGATGTCTTTGATAGTTCATAATATTTGCATTTGCATTTCACAATTGCACATTTCTACTAATGCAAGGTTGAACAATGTGTGAATCTGTTTCCTGACATTGAATAAGATTAGTAAAACTTATTTTTTGTAAAGTTCCTTTGATTACCTAAGAAGCTTTCCATGCATTTTTTGCAGCTGAAAACAATAAGCTGCAGAATCCACCTTATTTCCATTTCCATTTTCATAGCTGGTCTGTTCTAGCAAGACTGGAAAGAAAGCAAGAAATAAGAATGAAGGGAAGCACAAGAAAAACAGTGTTTCAGTGCCAAGGTGCCTGTTTTTAAGTGGTAAATGTTCTGACGGTGGGGGGAAGAGAAGGCGATAATGAGAGCAGAACTCCTTTCCAAGACAGCCGCATTGTTTTAATTGTTCAGACTGGAGAACGGAGGGAGAAAAAAGCGGAATCTGTTTTCTCCAAGCCAATGTTAAAAAAAGAACAAACCTGGCTTTTTCCCGGCAATGTGTTGGAGCAATTATGTACAAACCCTGTAATTATGCGTATCTTTTGGAAACATGCAAAAGCTGTATGGAAATGAGACTGGGCTGCTTAAACAGCATGCACAGCACCCCCCACGGCTGTTCATTGTTTGATATTTTAGGCAATTTTGGTAAAGTAATGGGGAGTTTAAGACATGGTGCTGTTTTGTTGTATGTGTTTATTCATGAAACAGTGCCTGTGTGCAGCCATGAAGGAGGTGAGCTGCTTCCGTGTGGACATTAGCTGGTGGGCAGAAATACAACACAAACATCATTTTCTGTCTGTACCAGACCTCCACACCCCCCACCTCACACCACGATCTTCCATACCGTCTGTCCTCCACAGATTCCAGCCTCTTTCCTTTCTTTCGTCTCCTCCTCTGCTTCTCCTCACTCATCTCTGCATGTACTGGGTCCCACCCTTAATTAAGTCTGCTGGGGTTTAAAGTGTTGAATCTTGTTTAAAGCCCATCTCAGCACATTTAAAAGGACTGGTAGAGTGTGCATGGTGATCGGGACATCCGTAGCTGCTTGGCAAGGAGCCTCAACCACTGAGAGCCTGATTTCAGACGTGATTCCTTCAAAGCTGTTGGGTTTTTTTTGTTTTGTTTTGTTTTGTTTTTTAGTGCATATATTCTTGAGCTAGGGAGGGAGGGTGGTGTGATTATTTCCAGCTTTCATACAGCATGTTTCTTTTGTAAAGACTCAAGGCTCCAGCTGGTCCACAAGTTAATCTTATCAGAGAGGAAAAATTCAATTACTTTTATCGAGGTTATTTCATAGGCTACATATGTAGCCAAAGGCAACACAGCCTATTCTGCTCACCATTGTGTCCCTTTGCATGAATTTCTGTGCCAAGTAATCCAGCTCCACTTTTACCAGAATTCTGTGTCCTGAGCAGCAACAATGTAACAGCTCTAGGAGAAACCAATAACGGGGGCATTACTGTAGTTCACCTTGGGCCAAGCACCTGTTACTGTGTTTCCAGTCTGTGCTCACACTGACATTTAAAATGGACTTTTTAGCATTGATAACAGGTTAGTGGCAAGGCTGCAAGCCAGGAATCTGATGAAGGCTATTTAAATGCTTGCAAAGTGGTGAGATTAAAATCAAATAAGTGCATTTTTTTCCCCTCCCTCTTTTGCTCTGACTTATCTGGATTTGTTCCCCTAGACCCTTGCCGCAGTGGATTCTGGGTAATTCCCCCGTCCGACACACCAATTACCCCTGGATGGATTTTTTTAAGTGTATCAGGATAATTGTGTAATTATCTGGGTGAAATGGGAAGTCTACTGTGTTAACGTTGGATTTTTTAAGCCTCTGTGTTCTGGAGAGAATCAAGACAGCAGGACAGTGCTGCAGCACTGATGACGCTGCACCACCCACACCCATCAAAATAGAAAAATAAATGCTTATGATAACAGATGTATCGAATGAAATGACTGGTCTGGATGCTGCAGTCTCAGTCTGCAAGCTTACAAAGCAGCACACCTTAGAGAACAGGTGAAGTTCTGATGTGTCAGTGGAAACCCGTGCAGAATTTTCTTTTGTTTGAATGCCTTTTTTCACAGTCCTTTTTTGGGCACTAACATGGTGGGGAGCTATATTTAGAAATGCCAAAAATGATACTAAAAATATTCGAAAGATATCAATTTAACTAAATGTCTGTAAAGTCAATATTTAATAAAGGAAACCAAATAGTGAATGAACCAATGGTCCACTGATTATAGTATGGCTGCATTGATACATTTGCATTATTGCACTGGTGGTGGTCTCCTCATGCCTGTGTGGGTTTTCCCTGGGTATTTTGGTGAAGTACAAAGACACGTATGAAAGGTTGATTGATAACAGGATTGAGGTTGTTACTCAAAAAAGTACTTTATTGCACAATACTCTTTAAACTTTAAAAATACGAAATATGTTGCTTTATTTATTTATTCCTCATTAAAAGTAATTTTTTTACGTTACTTTTTACATTGCGTTTACATACAGTAACTTCTCACATGCCCCCATAGCTACACACATCTCTATCCTAACAGCATGTTTACACAGCAACATCATTAAAACAGTTCATAAAGCATTTCATAGAAAATTTTTCTTTTGACATTTTTTCTACAGTAGGAACATGTTTGTACATGTTCATCTCTGCTTTTGTTATGTGTTGAAAATCAAGATTTTAGCTCACTGGTCAGAGTTGGAATAACGTGGCTTGAATCTGGGTCTGAGAGTCTCTCATTGCTAGCTTTGTGAGCTAGTTTTGTTGATCCAAAATGCTGCAGCTAGAGTACTGACAGGTACTAGAAACAGAGAGCATATTTCTCCCATATTGGCTTCTCTTCACTGACTCCCTGTTAAATCCAGAATTGAATCTAAAATCCTTCTCACATACAAGGTCTTGAATAATCAGGCCCCATCTTATCTCAAAGACCTCATAGTACCGTATCACCCCAAAAGAGCACTTTGCTCTCAGACTGCTGGCTTACTTGTGGTTCCTAGGATACTTAAAAGTAGAATGGGAGGCAGAGCCTTCAGCTTTCAGGCCCCTGTTCTGGTTGGAACCAGCTCCCAGTTTGGGAGACTGACACCCTCTCTATTTTTTTTCTTTGTTTGTTTGTTTTTTTGCTCATTGGGGGTCATTTTGATTGTTGGATTTTCTCTTTAACTCAATTCAATTTTATTTATATAGCATCAAATCACAACAAACAGTCCCCTCAAAGTGCTTTATGTTGCAAGGTAAAGACCCTAGAGTAATACAGAGAAAACACAACAGTCAAAACAACCCCCTATGAGCAAGCACTTGGCAACAGTGGGAAGGAAAAACTCCCTTTTAACAGGAAGAAGCCTCCCAGTCGCCAACGCAGGCTCATGGGAGGGGCGGTTTTCTGCTTGGAATATCATACTGAGATTGAAGGCTACGGACCATTGAGACAACCATTGTTTTTTGGAAGCAGTTTGATTGAAAGTTTGTGAAGTTATCCTTGAAATGGCCAAAATGAGCGTTTCTGAGCGAGAAAGCTCAAAACGCACATAAAAGCTCCTGTGCTTGCAGGATCGTGGTGAAACACGGGGTTCTGCTTGGAAATCATAGGAGATTGAAGGAGAATCATTTAGAAACATGTTTGGAAGCAGTTTGATTGAAGTTTGTGAAGTTATCCTTGAAATGGCCAAAATGAGCGTTTCTGAGCGAGAAAAGCCCAAAACGCACATAAAGTCTCCTGTGCTTGCAGGATCGTGGTGAAACACGGGGTTCTGCTTGGAAATCATATGAGATTGAAGGAGAATCATTTAGAAACATGTTTGGAAGCAGTTTGATTGAAGTTTGTGAAGTTATCCTTGAAATGGCCAAAATGAGCGTTTCTCAGCGAGAAACGCTCAAAACGCACATAAAAGCTCCTGTGCTTGCAGGATCGTGGTGAAACACGGGGTTCTGCTTGGAAATCATATGAGATTGAAGGAGAATCATTTAGAAACATGTTTGGAAGCAGTTTGATTGAAGTTTGTGAAGTCATCCTTGAAATGATAGTATACGAACTGAACCAAGCAGGCACATAACACGTATCGCTTGAAATAGATACAATACCACCGGCCACTTCATTAGGTATACCTTTTCAACTGCTTGTTAACATAAATATCTAATCAGCCAGTCACATGGCAGCAGCTTAGTGGATTTAGGCATATAGACATGGCCAGGATGACATGCTGAAGTCAAGCAGCAGAAATGGGGAGATGTGGCATGGTTTTTGGTGCCAGATGGGCTGGTCTGAGTATTTTAGAAACTGCTGGGCATTTTCCCACACAACCATCTTTAAGGTTTACAGAGAATGGCCCAAAAAAGAGAAATATATCCAGTGAGCGGCAGTTCTCTGGGCAAAAATGCCTTGCTAATGTCAACGATCAGAGGAGAATGGCCAGACTTTGACTCAAACAACCATTCATTAGAGCCAAGTTATTCAGAAGAGCATCTCTGAATGCACAACAATTGGATCCTTGAAGCAGATGGGCTACAGTAGCAGAAGGCCACACCAGGTGTTACTCCTGTCAGCTAAGAACAGGAAACTGAGGCTACAGTTCACACAGGCTCACCAAAATTGGACAACAGAAGAAGGGAAAAAATGTTGCCTGTCTAATGATTCGTGATTTCTGCTGCAACATTCAGATTATAGGGTCCGAATCTGGCATGAACAACATGAAAGCATGGATCCTTATCACATCCTTGGGCCCCTTAGTACCAGCTGAGCATTGTTTAAACACCACAGCCTACCCGAGCATTGTTGCTGACCATGTCCATCTGTTTATGACCACACTGTACCTTATGATGGGTGCTTCCAGGAGGATAATGCACCATTTCACAAAGCTCAGATCATCTCAAACTGGCTTCTTGCAACACGATAGTGAGCTCACTGTACTCAAATGGCCTCCACAGCTCACCAGATCTTAATCCTTTGGGATGTGGCGGAACAGGAGATTCACTTGGATGTGCAGCCATGGACCAAAATCTCTGAGGGAACGCTTCCAGGAACGTTTTGGAATCTGTGCCAGATTACAGATAACTTTGGCTCGTCACGTCCGCAATTCACGTACTAGACGATGTGACTGCGCGCGCCGCCAACATACTTGCTTCTTTTTTTTTTTTTTTTTTTTTTTTTCTTTTTTTTTTTTTTTTTTTTTTTTTTTTGAGTGACGTGA
>JAMQGT020007625.1:0-18229 GCA_024447675.2 Pterophyllum scalare | reverse complement strand
TGTATACAACATCTAGTCAGACTGTTAAACACAAGCTAGCCATGTATTTGTCCCAGTCAATCTCACACATACAAGGATTTAAAAGGCTTGCCTGAGTAATGAAGAGAGCATGTGGCCGGCAGACAAAGGAAACAATTGTGGCCTACAGCCCTGCGAAGGAGGGGTGAGAGTAAAGAGAAAAAAGAAAAAAAAAACAAAACCACTGTTAAGACAAAAAATAAGCTTGAAAATGACACAAAAAGAATGAAAATTTAAAAAAAAAAAGAAAAAGATCAAGACAGAGGACAGAGGCAATACAGCATTCTGAGAGCCATGAAATTAAAGAGACAAAGGGAGTGACTCTCAAAGGAGGCATAAGATATCCTCGATAGTGAGCTGCCTTTCCATCCCCCATCTGGCTTCTCACTCAGCATGGCAGTTATAAATCTGCACAGGCTCCTGTCGCCTTTATTGGACCTGGGGGCGAGGCCTGTCATCCTATCACTGCCATTATACCTCCACGTCAAGCTCAACACATATACACACTTACCTTTACGCCCCACCCAGCCCCATAGGATGCTAATGTTACACTACAACACTGAGAGCCTTCTTTTTTCCCCCAGCTATTTGATGAAAGCGGAGAATGCAATCAGAGGTCGAAGAGTGTGTTTCACTCTCCCACCCAAACCTCCCCAGTCTGAATGTGATTCATATACAGAGTGCTTGCAGGGCACAGAGGATTTGGGAGGGCTAAGCTTACTGAATGGGCCAAGTCTGGATACTGGAGATAAATAAGATGCATCGCTGTCTCTTGGATAATGCTGCAGTTCTCATTACAATCAAATATGTATACTGTACACATGCAGTATTGAGAGAGAGGAGTATTAAAGGGAGGAAAAGAAGGGTGGAGGGCAAACCTTCCCCTGAGTTCTTCCTTCCCCTTAATATCCAATTTAGAGACAATTTAGCACAGAAGTGAGGGGGGCTGGTAGACGAGTGAAAGTGGCAAGCTGTGGAAATTAAAGTGAAGCCTCAGCTACAGCATCGCCAGAGGGGACAGACATGCCGTCAAATGAACTTGAATGCAGCGTTTCTCCCGTAATCCTCCCACAACTACACAGCCGCTTGACAGGAGTTAATTTGATAAATGTCAGTATCTTGTCATTAGGGGAGAGACGTAATGTCATAAATTGCACACAGCTGTATTCTATGTATCTATAGCTGCAGTTCAGCCACAAAAATCAGGATGCTGGGCTCCTTTCAAATACTCGGGAAACACTACAATGGAGCAGCATAACGACTCTTGCGAGATATAGACAAATTTAAAAGAACTGCTGTAAACAGTATGACTGCCTTGGATCCCATGTAAAAACCACAGTATATACAATATTTGGCGGCACAAATTCATGCCTGTGGAGACAATGTGTCCCTGGAAACTTGTTTTATGGTATGAATTTATTTTTGTATTTCAAGTGCTCCTTTGAGAGAGCCAGTGGGATCACACACTCCCAGTATAAAGACCTGACTTTCAAATACTGTGTCACCAAATGAGCCAGCATTCACAGCTGTCTGATGGGTATCTACTGGTGAATTTCTTGTTTCCCACTTCCTGACAGTATTAACATATTCTGGCTGAGAAATCATAACAAACCAATTTGCTTCCTGGAGGTCATCTCTTTGCCTCACCATTGATAATCTCTGTGGAAACAACACCGCAGCAGCAACAGCAGCAGCCGGTTCCAGTTATAAAGCTGGGGCCAGTCAGACACAGCTCCTTTAAAAAACTACCAGCACTGCCTGCAGTGATGTAATCATCCCTTTTGTTTCAGAATAGAGGGATAAAAGACAAAATTGCGATGCAAAAAATGTTTACAGAGGAATGGTGGGGCCAGCATCACACAACTGGATGAAGGGATAATAGAGATGAGTGGAGGAACAAGGATATCTATATATACAGCATGTCTTCATCAAGTGGTGCCTTGTGTACTGAGTAACTTCGCAATGCTACAGTTTGTGCTGCGTGGTTTGTGTATTTTCCTAAACTATGCATGGAAACAGATACAAATGTTTTTCCAAATCTCTGCCACAGAGACGAAATGCCAGAATCGACAGCCAGATTGCTATCATTCATCAGTTATTCCTCTGCCTCCGTACTGTTTCCCTTCTGTTTGCCTGTTTATTTGTCCGTGGGATTACACACAATGAGGAATCGGAAATTTATGAAACTTGACCAGGAGATGAAGAGTGATTAAAGGAAGAACCCGCAAAATGTGGGAGTGGATCCTGTCACTTTTTGCAAAAAAAGACCTGCAGAAATGCCTCACCATAGACAGCTTATGAAAAACAACAACTAACCATTCTATAAATTATCTTTACCTGAAAGCTGACCAGTCCCGAAGGCAGCAGAGCAGCACCAAACATTTCATGCTTCACAGTCGGAGGTCCATTCTTTTGAAAAGCTCTACCATTACTGCGGCAAAGAAACTCTGTCTCTGATTTGTCTCTCCAGAAGACATTAGTCTTGAAGTCCTGGAATATTTGTTTCTTGGGCAAACTGTGGCGCTGCTGAAGTAGACAGCTCAGAACTAACTGGGAGACCATTTGCAGACAATGATTTAAACAAAATAAACCAGAAACAGACTTAGAACAATGAAACCATGCGCTTCAACAATAATGGGAAACCCAGATCCAAACAGTCAGGATTAAATAAGACATGTTCCTTTTGAAGGGGACTCTAATCATCCACACCACCACAGTTTTAAGGTACAATACATGCAAGGCTGTACTTGCTTTACTTTAATTCAGGAAAATGACTACAAAATTTTAATTTTTTTCAAGTATACCTCCTATGATATTATAACATATAGATAATATTGGATGACATTATGATTATGATATGATTGAACATGAATTTTCGAATGCTCACTTTGAGACAGTTTTCTTCTCCTTATATCCTTAATCTGGTCATCTCATGCACACAGCTCTGACTGTGAGCAAAGCAGCCCCACCCACCTGCTGTTCAAACCTTCTGTTTGCAGCATCTGCTGAGTTTGATGCCAGAAAGTGGTGTGCACATTTATCTGCTGACAGGAGTAAGTTTCATGATTTCGTGACATCATGGTATATTATGGTGCAGCACAAAACAGGTACAGGCGTGATGTATAAACTGGAATCTGCAACAAACCTATGACAGAACTTTGTTTTGAATTTTTTTTTATTTATTTATGTCTTAGATTGTTTCTGAAAGTAACAAGAAATGCTCTATTTAATATTCTCCATCAATTCACTTCCTGCCTCTTCAGGTTCGCGGGGTGGAGCTGGACACACAGAGAAACAGATACCCATTCACACTCACATTCACACCTGGGGCCGATTTAGAATCATCAATTAACCTCTCAGGTGTGTTTTTGGACTGTGGAGGATGCCAGAACATGGCTACTGTACCCGGAGAGGGCCCCAGCTGGCTGGTGGATTCGAACCCAGGATGGTGACCATGGCGTCGTCCCTACTGCACATTTTGAAGATATCTAACTTGGACAGAATGCTAACACAGACACTACAAACAGTATAGTTTTAAAAAAAAAGGTGATACTGATGAAAATGTTTTATTCTACCTTTCAATTCTTTCGAACCCATCAATATACTGACTAATTTCAGGATCTTATATGAGCATTTTCAGTCATTTTGAAATGAAATCTTTACTTCACAAGCTTAGCATTTAGAAGAATTTACTGTCAGGGGATGCTGCATCACTGCCACAAGTCAGACAAACAGGGAAACAAGCGATACAACATAAAATTATGTGATAAAAGGACAGACAAATGAAAAGAGACAGACAAGTTGACAGGTAGGCAGGGTGAAGATATATAGTCTACACAAAGAAGTGACCTAAACACAAAAATAAACATAATTACAACAAGAGATCAACACAAATATAACGGCACAGCCAATCACGAAGCCAGCCACAAAGTCTGTCACATCTCGTTTGTTTTGTCATCTTCCCCTCTGTGCTGTGGGTTTTACAGTCTCCTCTGTACCCACCAGCTTTCTAATTCTCTTTCTCCTTCCTGCCTGCACTTCCTTTCATCACACACCACTTTAGAGTAGACCGCACTCCTGTCTCAGTGGATGTGCGCTCAGAACACACCACTCTTACCCTTAATTCTGCCAGACAAACCTTTGATTCCATAAGCGCTTGTCGTGTCTTTCCTGTCAACTGCTAAAGTCATTAGGAAAGACTCATTACTCCGACCCCCGAAGCGCTATGGGGGAAATAAGTGTTCAAATTGCTGCAAAATCACACAGAGACTCTGATGAATAATACAGCGTGCTAAATTACTTGCTCCACTCTAGAATATGGACGGCGCTCATTAGAAAGTGGTGTCTACTGGCAAAGATGGTATAGCTTTAGGTTGGTAAGGTGGCAAGGGAAGACTGAGGTAATTATAACATCAGGCTTATTTACATGTATTGCAGTGTGTAATCACAATAAGCCCACATTCTTAATCTTCAGTCCAGTTTTCACGCTAGACACCATCTTTCCTCAGAATTTCTTGATTTGTGAGTCTGTCTGCTTTACTCTCATTTCCTTTCCAACTTGGCCTTTGCAGGGGCCAGTCTGCGATCTCGCCACAGTGGTAAATCTTGAGGGCAGACCTTCGCTCTCTGACAATCTCTTTAATGCATCATGAGTACCGTGGTGATTGCGTGTGTTTCCATGTGGGTGGAGAGCAGCCTCATTAATTTGTCTACAGTGAAGCTGGCACTCTCCACAGCTATCTGAAAATCACTCTGTGGCCCACCATAAGTAATGTGCGGGGTTGAAATGCTCTACAGTGTCTTATGGCTGTTAAACTTGGGGTTCTTGTATCATTAAACCAAGACATGAACAGTTCACTGAAAAACTGATAGTTTTCATCATGAAAATTTTTGATACAAGATCTCAATAAGAACTGATTTCACATAAAGTTGTTGCAGAGGAAGCTAAGAATGCATCATACAGAGGCTGAAAATGAGCCAGAAACTGCCTTTTATGAGGAAGCCTGTTACTTAAAGTATACAGTTACTTTGGAACAAGATCATGAGTAAACATACTAACAGCTCAGTGAGGCTACACTAAGTTAAATGCTAATTTCAGTACATTATACACAGCCACGTACCATTCACAAGGATAACAAGCTGTTAGTAATGTGTTAGTTAATGTGTAGTAATGGCTTTTTATGTAAGCCATTGCAGCTCAGTGTCAGAACACTGAGTATAAAATACTAAGGGTAACACAGACTTTATTAATTTTGTTGATTAACTTATCCATAGAGCCATGCAACCACTGTAGCAATTCCAAGGACAATATATCTATATGTATGTTCCCATCTTAGGAGTTTCTATGTGTCTGTTGCTGGAAGCTGGAGGCAAAGGTTAGAGGTTACGACACTGAGTTTTTTTTCATATCTGTGTCTTTATGTGTGTGTACTGTAACTCGAGGACAAAAGCTGAAAACCAATTACCAAACAATATTATTTCTTCAATCAATAAACCCACCAGCTAGAAAGCACACAGTGGACCTTTTCAGCTCCTGGAAACACAAACATTCCCTTAAAATACACTCATTTGATGAAATAATGAAAACATGGACTGCAGTGCAAAGGAAAGTCTTGAAATGCAAGACTGGTACAACCGGAGGGTCGCGGGTTCGAGTCCCCGTCTGAGTGTGTGCTGTCATTGTGTCCCTGGGCAAGACACTTAACCCACATTGCCTAAGTGTGAATGTGGTTGTGTGGTCAGTGGTGGTCGGAGGGGCCGTACGCGCGAATTGGCAGCCACGCTTCTGTCAGACTGCCCCAGGGCAGCTGTGGTTACATTAGTAGCCTACCACCACCAAGTATGATTGAGGTGTGAATGAATAGTGCACAGAATTGTAAAGCGCTTTGAGTACCGTGAAAAGCGCTATATAAGTCGAAGGCATTAGTATTATTATTATTATTATTATTATTAATATGTAACTATCAATTTGAAATCTTAAAATCATGGAGTACCATGATGGTGGTGTCAAGCAATTCAGGAATTATGACACACCCCATGCTGAATTAGTCTGATGTTCAGGTGTGATCTGTTTGCCGCTCCTCTGTAATTGACTTTTTTTTTAAGTTGCAGTCTATGCACAGCATTTTCTAAAGCTCATCGCTCTATTGACTTCACCCTGAAGCCTAAAGCTTTACGTGAGCCCAAGAAATCCCCACAGTTAATACTGCTTTGTTGAAGGAATCTGAGAAAAGGTTTGTTTTATTTCATCCACTGTGGATGAATTTAATATCCAAAAACATACCACTCTAACTTTCTATTTGCATTTTTGAAAGGAGACACTGCCACTTAGCAAAAAATGAATAAACAATAATCTATCAATGGCATGTCACAAATGAAGACAGATAATGTATCAGATGTTAGGCAGCTGTTCAGCAGACATCTCATTATTTTTCAATGCTACAGCCTAACAATGTAATAGCCGATCTTCAAAAAAGCAATAGACCAAAATTAAAATACTAAAAATGTTATGTTAGGATCCTAATAGCAGCGCACATTGATTGTGAGCTTTATAATGTGATTATGGTATGCACTGTTTATGAGACATGAAGCTGAAAGATTCCAGCATAATGGGGGGGGGGTCCGTCTGGCAGCACAGCCAATACCAGAAAAGCTTCAGCCAGCTGGAGGGTAAGGGGCTTGTTGAGTTTCTACATGTAACGCAACGTAAACACATAAATTAGTTATTGGTTCAGTTCTGAGGAGAAAGCTACACATAACACAATGGTGAAAATGGTGGAATATGAAGCCAAAGAAATTGTTCTCTAATAGCTACCTGAGCCATTTTCCTCTTCATTGCAACAGTACGAGGATTCATTTTTTATGAATATTTTTTATGCTCCAATTTTCAGACCAAGGGAGGAAATACTTCCAATTTAGCAAAGCACCTAAAAGACCAGCATCCACATCTGTTCCAATAATTCAAAGAATTCAAGCTGAGTAAGTTTTAGCTCACAGAAACAACATCCAAAGTATTTTCCTTCTTATGTTATCCTGAAATGCATGTTACAATTGATTTAGGACCGCTGACAGTGCCAATGAGAAATCAGCTTTGTTCCACAGGTTGAAATGTTTGCAATGGCTAACATTAAATGCTTATTGTAACATAATGCAACTGCAACATTAGTAGGCCACTCAGCAACCATCCCAACATTTCATTCTGTGTCTTGTCAATTTAAGCGCCTTGAGTCAACTGCCTGTTGTGATTTGGCACTTTATAAATAAAACTGAATAGAATTGAATTAAAATATAATGTTAACAATTTAAATAAATGACCCTGAACAGGATAAGCTGAAGAGAATGGATGGATGGACCTGCCACCATGTCACTGTTTTAAAATTACTTTTTAATAAAGAAATTTATGTTTAAGTACATGGCATGATCATTTTGCTTTGGTGTTGAATTTGGTATCGAGACTAGAGTAATTCCACTGGTATTGGTACCGACTAATACATTTCTGGTATTGTAACATCACAGCCTTTTAGAATAACTGTATTGTTGCATGTGTATTGTATGTGTTTAGGAACAAAAACAACTCGACTATGAAGTGGCAGACCATGTAAAGTTACAAAGCGGGATCGGGTGCTGAGGCACATAATGTGTAAAAGTTGCCAACACTCTGCTAACACAGTAACTACAGAGTTCCACACCTCCTCTGGCATGAACATCAGCACAAGAATGGCACACCAGGAGCTTTGTGGTCTGTAGGCGTGAATTGTAGGTAGCCCAGTATTTTTGTCCATATAGCACATCAATGAATGCCACTTTATCAAAGTAGAAAGGTGATTAAAATGTTCTTCCACCCATTCACACATTTCACAGCGTAAGTCAACAGTGAATCAGTGACTGTTGCATCACTACATCTCTCTGTCACACTATTTACATTACAATTCCAAGAGCCCTGTAACTGAGGTAGTGTTATCCTCCTGCTGCTGTTGCTGCTGAGACTGTCTCCAAGAAACCAAATCAGCTGCTCACAACCTGCACCAGGCGAGTGTGCCAAACAACTACACTTCTGCCACTCAGCAGTTAGCATCAAATAGTCAATACAACTACCTTAGAGGCAGTCAAAACTGTTTTAATATTTAAACATGACACATTTTGAACAACAAAATCTCTAGGCTGATATATTTCCCGTCTAAGGAGACAGTTGGTGAGACCTCTCCGCCCTGCACCACTGTATCACACTGTAGCATCAGGAAAATCTTTAATTAATAATATATGTTTGATATATTCGACCCAAAAACAACCCACAAAGGTTAGCACTCGGTTTACCTCAACCCTAGTCCCTGTCTCTCAGCTCCTGACTCAAACAATAGGGCCCGCAGAGGGGCTTATCATCTGCAAACAGCAGAATGAGCACAAAAGGCTCCAGTCTTCCTAATCTCTGGTCAAACACAAGCCGCAGCAACATCACTGCTTGGGGCAATAAACTGCTGCTTTATGCCAGAGCTGTTCAGGGGACACGCGTTAGGACTTTCTAAATAGACCACAGAGATTTGTCAAAGTCTGTCTCCAAGGGAACTGTTGCCTGGGTTACCACAGCTAACAGGAAGGGAATTTCATTTCTGATTATGTAATCTGTCAGGATGCACAAGAGGCTTTTATCCATACTACAAAATACATGTTACAAAATATAACTACAGTTAAATAAATATTCTGTTCATATTATAACAGACAGTGGCTCGTGGACATTTGTTTCTTACTCACATCGCCCGTTCTGTCAAAGCAACTCAAGCACATTCCAGCCTATTTTCACAAGGAGGAGGACTTCATTCCACCATATGGTTAGCTGTCATTTTACATCCATTAAAAGCATTTCTCACTTAACCTGGTTGCAACTGAATTTCTGTGGCCTGTATCAGTTATGCTCTAATCTTCTCCTCCACCCCCTTTTACTATCCTTCCCCCTCTTTACTTTGGCTCTGTGCCCGTCTGACTGTCTGCCAGGTTCAAACGTCCCAGCATTAATTACCTGAATCCAGTACTCACACATTCCCATGATCACTCTAATACACACACACACACACACACACACACACACACAAAAAGATGATAGTCATGCCCCCCCATTCCCCCATAATACCCTTTCAAACACACACCCATTTGATACTAAAGCATAAACACACTTTCTAAAACCCACAGCAGACTCAGTCTAAGACTTTCTTTTTTCATGCGAACATACCAGTGCTCATTTTCACAAAATGAGGACAGTGAATAATAAGGGAGATAAAAGAAAGTGTCTACACCGAAAGTCATTTCAATTATCTCCATTCCTCTGACTGTCTACCGGCTGCTGTCTCTTGATGGTTAGGGGCTCAGTTCACCACTGTGTCCTAAGGGATTCAGTGATGAGTAACCAGTTCCCCTGCATACATCTCGGGGCTGGATTGCATAAATAACCTAAAGATCCACTGAGTCTCCCCTATCAGCCAAAGCAATGACTGTCTTCTAAAGCTTAAAACTACCCAATGATACCTGACAGCATTAAGCACTTCTCATCAGATCTATGAAGGATGAAATATTTTTAATAAATTACAGCAGATACATTTGATGCAAATGCATTGCATTTTTTTCTATACTATCTTTATAGATGCAAACCTCCTGACTCTAAGTCCCAAATCATCCCGTGTATTTACCGCAAATGTTCAGTCTAGGCGCTGTACCGCTGGCAACTGGACCAGGAGTGGCACTGGAAAGTCTGGGTAGGCCTGTGTAAGCATTTGTGTGCTCTATTTACTGCTTTCCTCTTGAGGTGAATTTAGGCACAGTGCCTTCCATGGTTCTCCCAGAGAGACATGACTTTTTAATATACCAACAGTACTCATAATCTCATCCATAAACACAAGCAAATATAAGAAATATCTTCAAAATAGGGAAACCAGAGCAACATGAGGGCACACATTTGCACCCGTGTTTGCTTCTTGCAATATTTAATAGTTTAAAACATAAGGCCAAGCATGTCCACACAGTATGAATGCATGCATGCAGTGAACAGAATGAATTATTGGCATTAATGATTAATCCAAAGATATTTTTTAAACAATTGTTTTGTCTATAGAATGTCAGAAAAAGAAGAAAACATCTAACGTGATGTCTTTGAATGGAACATTTGCTTTTGACTGCTCCCTTATTCATTAGCTCTGCACATTTGGCAGATTTTTACACCTGATGCCCTTCCTGACGCAGCTCCAAAGGGATTTGTGTCTCCTCCCAGGATCAAACTGGGCTTGTTAGGCGAATGCGTAAACTGCTACGCTATGGAGCCACTGATGTCTTGAATTGTCTTCTGCATAATACAACATAATACAGCATAATAGAAACAGTAACACTTTAAAATCGAGGAACTGAAAACAGACGTTTTTCCACATTTTTTGCATATGATGACTGATGGTTTAACTATTAATCGCTTATCTAAATGGTCACTAATGATTCTTCTGTTGATCAACTCATCAAATAATCAACTAAATGGAAGTTAAGTGCATGTAGCGCGATAGTTTTACACAACAGAACACAGTGCGCTATTGCACAGAAATAGTGCAATAACAGAAAAATACTCACAGATTTCTTAAAGAGCTGAGCATGAATCTCTCAACTCAGTGATTTGTTTCCCTACTTGATTATTATTAACATGAAAAGATTTTTTTTTTAAACCACAGTTGCAGTTAAATACACATGGGCATAAATTTGATTTAGATGTGAAGAGTGTTTCTGATTAATATGCATTTAAAGCTTTGACATTGGAGATGGAAGTTTTATTTGATTTATGTATTGTGTTGTGCTTACCCTCAGGGGTTAGCAGTAGCTACAGAACAAGTCCAACACAAACTGTCTCTACAGAAATGACCACAAGTATTAGGCCTGTCACAAACTGGGAACACAACTCAACCAAAAAATGTAAAAGAAAAAAAAAGAAAAAAGAAACACGGGTGACAGATAGTGTGAGAAAAAACAGCAAGAAGAGATGAGAGGAGCCTCTCATAAGCATCATCTACTTTATGAGACAGTGAGGGAGCCAGTAAGAATTAGAGACTTTATTCTCTGGCGCCTCAAGGGAGGAATGATATATTCAATTTGGGTTAAAAGAATGTTAGGAAAGGAAAAACTCAGATGGACCTGGAGTGCATGCAAGGCACGGATCTGAGGCGTTAATGCCTTTTCTGTGTTTCTCTGCTAGATGGAAATTAAGAGCTTTTACTAAGCCAGATCAAGGCTACAAGCTGTCAGTGAAACATGACTACAAGGGCAGCTGACTGTCACTCAAAACTGTCTAAGTCTACGTCTTCACCTGACCCACTGATTCTTCACCAGCTTCATTCTCTTTGCTCCCTCATTTACTTTTTCAGTCACATCCCTTTATTTCGCAGACTTCTTTCCCTCAAGTCTTAAACTTTCTACTAATAATTTCACTGCTCTCCTCCCCTTTCATCTCCCTCTTCTCTAACTGGGGTGACGGCTGATATTGAGGTGCCAGTTACATGGCCTGCTGGGGTAACATTAGCCTGCTTATGTAACAAGACACTACAAGCAGGGAAGAGCACGTCACTGCAGATTGTAGTGCCTCATATGTATGCATGAGTGTACGCCCACGGGTGTCATTTAACTTCAGGACATTATGAGAGAGCAGAGAAGCATATAAGCACTTTTGAAGCATCAGTTCCAGGCAACAAAGCTAATATTGGTTTTGTTTGATTGTTGACACAAATAAATAGAGACCTTGTTAAAATAACCTGCATCAAAAATGTGACTAAATGTATTATGTAACATAACTGTAACTTTTATATACACTGCTCAAAAAAAATAAAGGGAACACTCAAATAACACATCCTAAATCTGAATGAATGAAATATTCTCATTGAGTACTTTGTTCTGTACAAAGTCGAACGTGCTGACAACAAAATCACACAAAAATCATCAATGGAAATCAAATTTATTAAACAATGGAGGCCTGGATTTGGAGTCACACACAAAATTAAAGTGGAAAAACACACTACAGGCTGATCCAACTTTGATGTAATGTCCTTAAAACAAGTCAAAATGAGGCTCAGTATTGTGTGTGGCCTCCACGTGCCTGTATGACCTCCCCACAATGCCTGGGCATGCTCCTGATGAGGTGGCGGATGGTCTCCTGAGGGATCTCCTCCCAGACCTGGACTAAAGCATCCACCAATTCCTGGACAGTCTGTGGTGCAACGTGACATTGGTGGATGAAGCGAGACATGATGTCCCAGATGTGCTCAATCAGATTCAGGTCTGGGGAACGGGCGGGCCAGTCCATAGCTTCAATGCCTTCATCTTGCAGGAACTGCTGACACACTCCAGCCACATGAGGTCTAGCATTGTCCTGCATTAGGAGGAACCCAGGGCCAACCGCACCAGCATATGGTCTCACAAGGGGTCTGAGGATCTCATCTCGGTACCTAATGGCAGTCATTACTGACCCACTGCCAAACCGGTCATGCTGAAGGATGTTGCAGGCAGCTGATCACTCTCCACGGCATCTCCAGACTCTGTCATGTCTGTCACATGTGCTCAGTGTGAACCTGCTTTCATCTGTGAAGAGCACAGGGCGCCAGTGGCAAATTTGCCAATCCTGGTGTTCTATGGAAAATGCCAAGCATCCTGCATCATTTTGCAGGGCTCTGGCAGTGCTCCTCCTTGCACAAAGGCGGAGGTAGTGGTCCTGCTGCTGGGTTGTTGCCCTCCTATGGCCTCCTCCACGTCTCCTAGTGTACTGGCCTGTCTCCTGGTAGTGCCTCCATCCTCTGGACACTACGCTGACAGACACAGCAAACCTTCTTGCCACAGCTCGTATTGATGTGCCATCCTGGGTGAGCTGAGCCACTTGTTTGGGTTGTAGAGTCCATCTCATGCTACCACGAGTGTGAAAGCACCACCAACATTCAAAAGTGACTAAAACATCAGCCAGAAAGCATAGGTACTGAGAAGTGGTCTGTGGTCCTCACCTGCAGAACCACTCCTTTATTGAGTGTGTCTTACTAATTTCCACTAGTTGTCTATTCCATTTGCACAACAGCATGTGAAATTGATTGTCAATCAGTGTTGCTTCCTAAGTGGACAGTTTGATTTCACAGAAGTTTGATTTACTTGGAGTTATATTGTTTTGTTTAAGTGTTCCCTTTATTTTTTTGAGCAGTATAGTATAACAGGCAAAGATCTAGAAAGGCAATAATGAAAGAGACAGTGGTTGGATATCACGGATAACAGGGAAACATAGACTGTATATAAAAGATGGACATAGCATGTCACCCACTGTTTTGTGAAGACCTGATTTGAAGTCTCGAACATTAGCAATTCATATTTCATGTTGATTTTCTGGAGCCAGAAGTGAATGCATTTAGATGAGAGGGCAGACTGCTAAATTATCTTGCTGTATAGATGCATCACACAGAAACAAGTGCTAATTAGTGTGGAGTAATACAGAAATACAATACTGGAATTTCATTGTGAGAGCTGGAGTACAGACTCACTGAACTGGTTGTTAGCACAGTATAGCGGGCAATATTATTAATAATACTAATTGAATAAAACATGCTCCCAAAGGAAAAAAACCAATACACTCTCACAAACTAGCAGAGGTGAAAAGCCCACGGGTCCAAAACCAATTTTTTTTAATATTTTTTTTTACCAGGCTAGAAACCTGGGCATTTTCACATGGACATCTCACTTTTGGAGCCAGCGTCATGTGACCACTCAAGGAACTTCAGCTTTTTGCACTCTTACTTTTTAGCCCCAGGAGCTGCAGCTTAGGGAAAACTGCTTCTGACCACACACATCTTATTGAAGCTGCAGTTTTGTAAATGGTAACAACAGGACTTCACATGCCTGCCACTGGAACCCAGGGCCTAATGAGAGCAGCAGACTATGTTAAGACAGTATGGCTGCCTGACTTACATAACTGCTGTAACTGCTACTTCTTTGTGCTAAGGGTTAAAGAAGGCAGACCAGTAAGTCTGGGATTACACAATGAGACACACTAAATCCACACAAGAACTGTGGCAAGTTCTCCTAAATGCTTGGAACATCCTAACTGTCAATTTATTTAAAACTGTATGCAAGTATACCCAGTAGACACAGTTTTGAAGATAAAGGGTAGACACACCAAAAAGATTTGATAAAGAATTTGTATGTTTACTGTGCTTTACTTTGAAAGAATTCTGATCTTACCTTTAGGGCTTAAAGCACTGGGAGATGATGACATAGTGAAAGCGCAGCAGGTTCTTGTACTCATTCAGACAAAGGCAAATTTCCCCATGGAGTGTAGGTGTCCTCAAATTCTGTGGAAACGACCTCTTTTGGTATGTGTGTGTGTGTGTGTGTGTGTGTGTGTGCACGTGCGCACGTGTGTGTAAATTGACTGGGAGGGCAAAGCAGGTGGGGGTGGGGCTGCTGCGGGTTGAAATGGTGCACAGCAGCACTGCACTGTTTCTCGACCACCAGACAGATGTGAAAAGAGTTGCAGTCCCACATGCTTATTACATACCAAGGGCAAAGAAAGGGACACACAGCCACACACACACACACACACACACACACACACACACACACACACACACACACACGCACACACACACACACACAGATATACAGATGCCTAGGCAAACGTGACCTCATATAGAGCAGAATACACCACAAGGACACATGAATGACATCTATCAACACTGAGGCATATTTGCATGCAACTGTAGTCTGCACACATCAGTCCAGATGTACATGTTTTCAACCACAACTTTAAACTCCATATGGCTAAAACAGGAAAGCAATGGAAAAAGAGAGAGAGGGGGGGGAGCTACAGTAGTCGAACAAAGGAGTCATTTTTGTCATCATCCCTTAGAGGTGTGACGATGAATCAAGCCTGTCTCGCTATTCAATGAGCATGTGTGAGATAAGTGCAGCTACGGATGTGTAGCACAGCAATGCAGTTTGGCAAATGGAAAACATCTTCCTAATGGAAGCCCCAAATGTCCTGCTGCCCTTGAATTCGAACACTTCCCATCTGAAAACTCTTGATTTAGCTTTAGCACCAATTTATCTTGAACAAAAAGCTGTGTGACAGATGCAAAACAGTTAAACGACACAGTAAATTTAGTGTATTTAGTGCTGACGTGTGATGCAGAAACACACGAGTAATTTGCCAGTCATATACACCCAACAACAACACACGCACACACACACACACACACACACACTTACAAAACACAGAGAGGTTTAATTATGGGTGAGTGAGGCTGAGATCCCGTTCAAACCAGCTCTGAAGGTGGTCTGGCAGATCTGGTCACACTCCCAACACTAACGGCTCTGCATGAAATTACAGCTTACTATCCTGGGTCTCCTGCTCCCTTAGTACAGATTTCATTTTAACAACTTTCACTTTTCAAATAAGTTTTCATCATTATCCTAATGATCAAAGCAATCACAAGGGTTTTTTTGGTGCAGGACCCTCTCTGTGACCAATTTCACCTGGCAATAGCCAAGAACCTTCAGCAACCAGTTTGGGAAGACACATTTTTCCCCAGTGAACAGAAGTTGCCAGGGGGTTACCGACCTAACCTCGAGGCCTTCGTAACTGAGGGTTAAGCTCCTCCCTTATGACTCTGTTTTCTGCTTCTAGTGTCAGTTTATAAATCATTAAATCAATCATTTTTTTGAACATTTGTAGAGGACCTTTCATTCAGGTAACTGCAGTTCAAAGTGCTCGACAAGGTGACGACAATACTCTTTAAGAGTCAAACACATAAACTCACATTTAAACTGCAGGACACGTAGGCATGATAAACACACACAGATACAGGCCGATGCACAAGGTTAACAAACAAGATCCACAAACACTCTGGGGAGCAGAGTGAGGGAGAGAAGAGGACATAACACCATTAGAGTATTTTTGGCCTCTTTTCCCATGAGGTTGGAACTATAAAAACAAATCTCGTGTTTGACTCATCACAGTTGTAGTTTGTCCAATGCAGAATTGAAACAATATGATTTTTTTTTTTTTTTTTACAGCAATAAAGGAAAAGTAGGTTTATTGTCATTACAGACACTCTCAGTCAACTTTGACATTTTGGCCTTTATGACCCAAACTGCTCTCACAGTTCACCCACAGATGCTTTGAGGCCGTCAAACAAGTGAAACGAGCCTCAAAGCAGAATTCTGCAGTGCACTGAAGAACATTTCCTACATAAAAGAAACCATTTCTTTTTTTAAATTAAGCTTTAGATTGTTTGTGTTACAGTTCTTTTGCATTTTGCATGCACAAATTTGCCCTACTGTTGGCTCAGCTACGCAATTTCAAGCTGAAAAAGTCCACGTAAAAACCAAAGAGCAGAGCGCTGATCATCCAAAAAAAAAAAAGTTAGGAATTGTCTCAAAATAGAGCTGTGACCTCAAGAACAAAAATCAAATTAAAGCTTCGAGTCCCCCAAAGGTTCTCCGCTGCAGAGCCACAAATGCAACAATTCCCCTGGGGGCATTTGCCCGCGCTCCGACTAATCTGCCCAGCTAAGCATCAGAATAGTGGAAAGATGGAGGAAAATAAGTTAGATGACAAGAGTGGGTGCATACTTGTGTTCAAATATATGTGAAGGAGTGCATCTGTTAAACATGCATATTTAACGTGCATGTTTTTTGTTTACAGGATTTATCCTCTGAATTACCAACCACAGTTAGCTTTGTTCATTTAATGAGTGTTCATGCGAGTTAAACATTGTCAGCATGTGCATGCACACCCGCCCGCATGCACACACACACAGATGCAGCTCACTGCAGCCAGGCAGCAGAGTGCCCCCAGAGAATATACTGCTGACTGCAAGTCCTTTTGCTTAGTTTGTCAAAGAGAATGCAAACACATTTAGTTTTAACGAAAACCTATTTAATTATCCTAATGGACATTTTTGTATTTTCCTTCTATATTTTAGGAGTTAATTGTGGAGTAACTGCTACATGTAATTATAAAACACTCAGACTGCTCTAAATATTTAGTTTCAGACCGTTTTCCCCCCACTGTTGGCTCTGTATGATGTCAGAGGGAGGAAGATACCTTTATACGGTCATCTCAGGCAAATAGCTGTGAAGACCCACCCATCTGGTGTTTAAACCCTCTGCTTGCGAGGATCAACCAATTAGAAGAAACTCTAGTAGAGTCCAAGAATACAAATATGGAGCTGCACATGAGCATAATACAACTCCCAAATCAGCCAGAGGATCAAAAATAGTGCCACAGCATAGTGCTGTACTGTAGATTTAATATTATATTTGACTTTTCATATGTTTTTTTATATGATATGCATGTCCTCTATGCATTTATGTTTTTTACTCATAAGTGTAATTAATTTTTCAGAATAATTTTATAATGTGAATTAGGTTTTCTTGCAAGCACACCTCAAAAAAATTCTGAATATAAATCTGAATATTACACATTAAAGCAGGTGATCAACTTTAAGCCACTTATCACATTAATCAAAGATGAACCACGATTCAACTCTGTTTAAAAAAATACAAGTGCATTCACCTTTTAAAAATATCCACATCATAGAGCTCCATAAATGGATATACAATGTTTTTATAGCCAGTAAGATAAAATGTTCACCAGACAGATACAGTGAGTCATAAGACATGTAGTGTCTGAGTTAATAGTACTCCTACACACACAAAATCCAACAAACAAGAACCGTAACTGCAGCCACAAAAACAGATTCAATCTCCTAACTTTCTGAGTGTTGAAATGTTTAACAGAGGGTAATTGTTTTCATGTTTCATAAAGCTTTTGACAATTTTCTGTGTTTGCTGGGCTTGTCTTCGAGTCTCTATTTCCCATGTTACTTTATATTGTTTAAAACAAGGGCGCTCAAAGTTTTCATTACCGAGTGCCATTTATGGAACCATGTTACAAATGAGGGCCACGCAGGAAAAATGTGCACATCAAACAAAATAGCTCCAGAAACATGAAGCTACCACAAAGTTTTTCTAGCAGCACAGTTCCAGCTAGATTTTAAAAAACCATGTTTAGATACTAAATAACTGGATTTTTTAAAAATTCTATTCTGGTGTTGCACCACCCTGCTATAATATGACTTAAGCTAAACAAAACCTATTATCAAGAGTCACCATTTAAGATTAGAACATTAACAAAGCAATAACGGTGAACCAAGTAGATATA
>JAMQGT020007624.1:0-34836 GCA_024447675.2 Pterophyllum scalare | reverse complement strand
TATGTTTATGTATCATCTTCTTCGTTCAGTTGCGTATTGCTCACCATGTAGAATGGGAAGTGGTAACAGGAAATGCTACTCAGATTCTGCTAATCCACAATCATTCTTTTAAATTTCATGAAAATATACATTTTTTAAGTATAAATACATATAAATAACACTAATTGTTGTATTTACTGATTTATTACATTAAACTTTTAATTTTTACTGTGTTTACTGTCTTTGCTAATGAACCAAACAAACGTGTGCCCCTGGTAAGACAACAAAAGATTCAATCATGTTAAAACATTTTATTTCCACACCTTAATTTAGGTTGCATGTACACCTTATTGTATTTGGCATTACAGTACTCATGATTATTTATGTATTTATATATTTTTTAAATATGGGGCATAAATACAATAAAAGGGTGTTTGCAGTTAAACTATTAAAAACTGCAACTGCAATTTCTAAAATGGAAACCAATCAGCAGTTCATTTTAACAGACCTGTTTTTCTCTTTTGAATATTTATTATTTCTCATGAATAAGACTAAAGTATTTCTTATCCCATTACTCGATTAATCATTCAGTGATCAATAGAACACTAACATTACTAAAATAATCGATCCTTGCAGTCCTATACTTACAGGCCCAGTTCCCACTCATAAAGAGTACATTATACGCCCTAGAAATAATGTAAATTACTCTAAACTAGCATTCCAGCATATGAATATCCCTTGCCCCACTGCTTACTACAAATGTAGGTAAACATAACTAGTATTCTTGGTGTGTTACATAAGCCCTGTGTTCACTCCTGCACCTGTAATAAAACCTGAAAACGACCCGCCACTAACTCAATGATCATCGTGCGCGCTTCAAGGAACACAGGGACATTCCAGCTTCGTCTATCCCATGATACTTACAGGGGTGACAGAGAACTGTAAAAACATCCATGTGATTTCCAAAGCGGTGATTAGATACACGACGTAGATTGTTTTCATCCTCTGTGAATGGTCTGCGGCGGTTTCTGGAGAGGAAACAGAAGCTGTGGCCGTTTGATCGTTTCCTTCACCTCTTCGACTCATTTTTGCTCCTCGATGACAACTACAGAAGCGTTAGTGTGCGCTCTCTCCAACAAAGGTAAACTGGCTGCTAAAACGTCCTCTGGTCGAGTGACCTCTCACATAAATTGTTAGCTAACCCGTGCACTGGTTGAACTTTGAAACTTAAAGGCGTTACCAAGGTAGGTATTAACGTTAGTTGGTTAAGAAAATTTTCCAGTTTCCGGTTTATGCATATTTTAGGAGTCGCGAGTTTTTTGTTCCTATCGAAGAGCGCAGTTATAAAAACGAGAGTATGTAAACATCTACCAAAAAAAAAAAATCCTCAGGAAGTTTGTACAGCGATGCGTTCGGGAACTTTTACTAGGATCGTAAGTTTAGGTTTATCCGAGATCTCTCATTTTTCCCCTCTATGATTTTTCCGTCTGGGTTTGGGCAAAACATCCATCCATACGTTTTCTTCCACTCAAAAACATATCAAATGTCAAACTGTGAAATTTTTTTGAAAAATATGAATTTAGTTTGAATTTGATCCTTGCTTCGTTATAGGATTACAGTTCATCAACAGTTTGGGGCCTCTTTTTTATTTTGCTTTGTTTGTTTGTTTTTATCTTAAACTGCGCCAGTGTTTCAGTGGCCGACAGGTCTATTGTAATATCTGCAGAATGGTTTTTGGCACTGTCTTGTTGAAATGTGAGGAAAGTAAGCTCACACTACCACTGAGATGTGTTCTGTTATAGATTATTGAGTTTCATGTAGGAGGAAACGTTACAGTAAACCATTAAAGATAATTCCACATCCTACTTGTCATGAAACAGCTGTGTGGAAGACAGAATGTGAACCCAGATACGGGACTCAGGAGGCAAAACTGAACTCAAAAACTCAGCTTTATTGGGAAAACAGGAAATTCCTTAGGGCAATGAACATAAACACTACACCATAAACCAAGGATGCTCAGTATGCTGCCAAGTTCTCCAGAGTCCTGCTAATTACTTCTATATTTGACTCGGGTGTGTTGAAGCAGAGACACATCTAAAAGTTGCAGGACGTTGGCTCTCGAGGCCTGGATTTGAGGATCCCTGCCATAAACAGAAGGCAAAATGTCCATCCATACATTTTGTTCCCCTTATTTTTTTGAGGGTCACGGGTGAACTGGCCTATCCCAGCTGTCATAGGGCAAAAGGCAGGGTACACCCTGGACAGGACGGCAGCCTGTCGTGGAGCTGATACAGAACATGCAATTATTTGCTATTATGATCCTAACATTTAAAGAGGAAGGTAGCAGTTTAAACGGGGCATTTTAAAATGAACTGATAAAAATGTTGAACAGTATCCACTGTAGCAGAATATGTACATATGAAATTATTGATGGTTATAAGTTTCAAAAACAGTAGGAAGTGTAGAGGAAATGATTATAGCACATCTGCACCTGCAGGATGCCGGACCAGTTTCTCCCATTGCTCTGTGACCAGATCCACCCACAGCGCCTACACAGGCCATACGTCATATGTTTGATTGGAACAGTATGTCGGTGAATGCCTAACATTTTTGTGGTGACTTGTGTTATTTAATGTCACTGTAAAGGTCAAAGGTCAAAGAAATATTTATTATCCCAGGGGGGCAAATAGTTTTGCAGCTAGCAGTGACATTAAAAACAACAACAAAATGTAAAAATATGCAATCTCCCACATATAAATACATTTAAAAAAAAAAAAATCACCTCATGTTTTTTAATAAACATGTTGCCACAGAAACAAAAGAGATTTTGAACCTATCAGTCCTTGACCGTGGCACCACATATCTGCAACCTGAGGGGAGCAACCTGAAGTGGCCATGGAGAGGGTGGGTGGAATCAGCCAGGACAGAGCGGGCTTTTCTTAGGGTCCTGACCTTGTAACATTAAAATTTCAGAGCTTGCAGTGTGCTGCTTTCTTGCACACTGCATCAACCTGTGGCTCAAACTGAGTTTATCATCAATCAGATTCCCAAGGTACTTGTACTGATTAACCACCTCAACTAATTGGTTGTTGAATATTCTAAGAATTAGACTAAGTAATATGCTTGAGCTACATCCCTCTTATTTACATTAAGGTAATTTCTAACTGGAATAAGCAGTGACTTTGAAATTCAGGAAATTGTTAGCAGTGGTCTAATGTTGATTGTATAATGATTGTATAAGTAAATCTACTGTACTGTAGTTTAAGGACGTGTTATAGTCTCTGGGTGCCCTCATGTGGTAGGCAATTGTCCTGCAGGGGCTTGAAAGAGCGCTGCTTATGTAACGGGTGCTTGGATTTATGCTTTTGTAAGTAACACCTGTAAAATTTTGTTAGTTTGCTTTTCTTTTTTTTTCTTTTTTTTGATGATGATGATGACTTTTATTCTGAAGCGAACTGGCAGCGCTTTTAAATTCTTATTTTGAAATCCGTGAGCAACCTCCTCCCGGAAGTACCCTGCATCCTCGGTCCATCCTCGGGCTGTCGGATGTGGATTCCGGTTCATCAGTTTGTGGAGAAAAAAAAATTCCCCGTCGTTGTGGCATGTAGATATCTGAAAGCAAAAACAGCGTGAACATGCAGATCCTGACCCCTCATGTTTACTGGGCTCAGCGGCATGGAGAGATTTACCTCCGAGTGGAGCTGAGCGATGCCAAGGTAGGACTGTCCCCGATACCCACAGGGCTGCTTTCTGCTCAGACTCTCTGTATATAATACTTTAGCCTTCACTCAGCGGACTCTCCGTTAAAAACTGCTTTCATTTACTTTATGCTCTGTGTGCTATTGTTATTTTGACGAGGCTTTCTTCGCTGTACTGCAGCGGGGTTTATAGCAGAGACAGCTAGCCACCCTGGCCGTTAGCTCATGCCGTAGCTACCTTCACAGCTATAAAATGATTTTATTCATAATCAACAATTCATACACGCTTCCCGTGTGTTCAGAATAAAGTGCGTATTTTTGTTTTAAAGTATAGTTAATACTTGTTGGTGGGCATTGTTACTGCCTGCCGTGGAGGTCATCGGGCACACAGGATTTAAAATATTAAAAAGTTTGCTGCCCTAAAGTTGTTAGTGCGTTAGTGATCACTGACTGACTCAAGGGTTTAAAGTTTACCACCTTTGTCTGCTAAACAAATTCAAGTTTCAGCCAGCTGTCATTCCTTTGTTACAGATAAACCCAAATCTTCATTAAGTCTATAAAAGATGAGGAAATTATAATATAATATCCCAAAGTAAAATTTTATGGGACGGTCCAACACAAAATTAATTCAGTTTCTCTGCATATGACCCTCTAAAAACACTATAACAATAATCTAAGTTATTGAAATAGTTACTAGTATTTTCTGTGTTTGTGTCTCTAAACAAATTATTTCATATTGTCCTCAAATGAAAGCTTTTTTTTTTTTTTGCAAAAGTTTATTAGCTAAGTTAAGACTATGAAACCATCTACTGTTGTCAGAGAGCTCTAAAATAGATCATGGCGGCTAAAATTTGACTTCCTGGTTGTTGTAGCTGGACTTTAGTTATTTCTGTGTGTCAGCAGCATGCAGCAAGCTTGGTAAGGCAAAGTTACTTCCAGCAGCATTACAGTTCTAAGAGGCAGGCATTATAACAAAATGTGGATAAACAATATAAATAATAGTTTGAAAAACATGGAAAATGACAAGGTGCCAGTAATCCTGAACTTAACCTGAATAAAATACACTGTCAAACCACTGAAAGGTTTTATTCCAGACTTTAAAAGAACTTGGAGGTTGTTCCATACAAGTTGCATACAAACTGAAAGGTCCTTTTCTATTTTTGACTGTAGCCAAATGAAAGGATGACCTCATTGATACACATAGTTGTTTCATAATTTGGTTACCACACACTATTTTCCACAGTTTCACCAGTGGGAGTCTGTTACCACAGGTATTTACCACAGAGTCAGTTGTTTATTTAGGTTAAACATGTTGTTTTATACTTTGCTAAATAACTTTAGTGCCTACCCTCTGTAAACAAATGCTTAAACAAGGATTCAGTCTACCAGGCCGAGTTTATGAGAGTGCCTTAGCCGGTTCGGACTTCCTCGACTTGATCCTCCATCTGCTGCACAAATGTCTTATAAAAGATGCATGATGTTTAATGGTTGTTCTGGATCATGTTTAGGCTCTTAGGAGAATGAATGAATGGAAACTTAGTCTCAAAGAACACCACCTGTCACACATGCACACACATGAGAGTAAGCAACTCGGAATAATCCCTTAAAACTTATTAGTGCAACATTACCACCTCTAAAGTGGCTGTAAAGTTCAATCAATACCTCTGCACCACTTTAAACCAAAATTTATTGCAGTACAGTTTTACTGAATTGCATTTATCTTCTCACCATCACCCTGATGAACTGATCTGACTGTGCAGCGAAAGCCTGACGCTGGTTGTTTTTGAAACAAATTTGCCGTTTCAGCATTTCTCCAGTGAGAGTCAGTGGAGTTGGATGCAACAACCCCACTGTTGGGTGTGTTATTGTAGGGTCTTTACCCACAATACAAAGCGCCTTGAGGCGACTGTTTGTTGTGATTTGGCGCTATATAAATAAAATTGAATTGAATTGAATTGAATTGAACAAGGCAGGGTAGAAACATCTGTAATCCATGCAGCACATTTGGCTTTTATTTCAGGATTATTCCCAATAACAAAAACACAGAATATCACCAAACCTTGTGTATAGTTTCCACCTCATTGGTTTGTCCTTTGTGTGTCAGTTTTGGGTTGTGATGGCAGCTTTTTTGTTTTTCAGAATGTCAACATCAGCCTGCAAGAAAACAACACGCTTCAGTTCAGAGGTCAGTTCTTCAATTAGGAGGATTAAAGCGAGGATTAAATGAGACTTAATTGCTCACTGCCAGAGTTATCAATAATATATTTACATATTTTTCTCTTAATGTTTTTAGCATTTTGTGATATTCATCTTGAAAGGTGCTATATAAATAAAAACTGACTCACTATCTTGTAAAAACCAAACAACCTTGTTCCACAGCACAGGGCCATGGAGCTAAGGGAGATAATCAATACAAGTTCAGTTTGGAGTTCCTGAAACCCATCAGACCCGAGGTACTGATCTCTTACTGGTACATTCTTGGAAAAAAAAAACAATTAAAGATCATAGTTTTCAGGAACTGATTGATCATTTTCCTGCTGTCTGAGATTGTTACATTCAGGTGCCAATAAAAACTTCATACATCATCTGTGTTCTTATTATCCAGTTTTATTTTAACATGAGCAGTGATTGAAGAACTGAATTTATTTCTGTAGGTTTTAATTTCAACTTTAGACTAAGATGCAGTTTGTTATAGTCTCAGTTACGCTAACTAGACCTGACTTAATACTTTTTGTTTTTTAGATCAAGCACAAGTCCACTGAGCGTCAGGTGGACATCAAAATCAGGAAGCAGGAGGAGCGCTGGTGGGACCGGCTGACGCTGCAGGAGAAAAAGCCTCTGTTTCTGGCCCCAGACTTCGACCGCTGGCTGGACGAGTCAGATGCTGAGATGGAGCTTCAGGCTAAGGCAAGAGTGTGAATGATGCCAATCACCCTGATGAGAGTGTTAAATGTTGTGCCTTATAGAAGGCTTTTGATTGCTAATATTAACACTGATGACCTGATGCCTGATGGGACAGCAAAGGGCTAGAAAAGGCAGTGTTTGTAGCTGCAGAAAGGTTCTGTGGGATTAAAATAGTTTTGATAGAAGGACACATTTCATTAGCCAATGAAATATGTTCTGTAATGTATCTGTAAAAGTGAACAGTTGTGTGTTGGGCATCCTGGGACATTCATGGTTCATTTCTTTTTTTATGCACTAAATTCATCATTTAGCTGCATTGGATTTGATGAGAAACATGACTAATTATAATTCATGTTTTGTTCTTTTAGGAGGAGGAGAGGATAAACAAGATAAGTGTGGAGTCAAGAGTTCGCAATGACCGTGAGTTTCACTGAGTTCTTCACCTCCAGACAACCTGAGACCCAGATGTCCTGAATGATCTGTGGATTTTAGTCTTTTAGGGTAAATTTCTCTTGTTTTCTCAGCCTACCTGGGCCTGAAGAAAGGTTACCTGTTCATGTACAACCTGGTGCAGTTCCTGGGATTCTCCTGGGTCTTTGTCAACATGACTGTCCGCCTCTTTATTCTTGGTCAAGGTTTGTAAAGAGAAAACAAATTTCCTAAAGCATGAAAAGGCAAGCTTTTTTTTGGTAACGTTGGTGAGGTTAAATAATAACCTTTCATCATATTGTAATTGAAGTGGTTTGAGAGGGAGCTAGACATTGGCACTTTATTTGGACTCTTTCAGGCTTTATAAAGCCTGGGATGGGGGACTTTGGATAGTTACAGGTCTGATAATGGAGGAGGCGTCCCTGTTGGCTCTTCTTTGTGTGATCACGCCCTTTATGATGTGATCGCACACAGATCATGATTAAAAGGCAGAAAATCCTTTAGTTAAAGTTAGTATCCCACTATTTGGCAACTACTGCCCAGAAAAGGAAGGAGATTAAAAACTTTCTAGAAGAGATGACAATTAAGTCAAACTCTCGTCAGTATCAGCAAAGTATATGCATAGAAGTGGAGTTACATCCAGTCACTACTATATTTTGAGACAGCCCTTTTTCTACTGGAGAGATAAGCTAAACTGCTTTTCCTGTCATATGTAAATATGCTGTACTGATTAGTTAGGGAAGGACTTCAGATGCTTACTACATTTGTGTTATTACAGAGTACACAGTCAAACCAGCCTGTCTGTCTCTCCTGTAACCACAGCATTGAACTGCAAAGCATTTCCTTTATTTATCTGGAGCTTTTTTCGCTGGCATTAATTTAGCCTTAGATGTGCCAGAAGACCCAGCTTCTTCAACTCTTTTGGCCTGCAGTACTGCTCAAAAAAATAAGTGAACTTCAGAGATATCAGTTAGGTCATAGAACTCATTTGAGCTGGATGGTGCTGGGCGGTGAGCAAAGATCCCACTAACGGGGACCTCATGCCACCTTCATGGAGTCTGTTTGTGACAGCTGAGTCAGAAACTTGCACGAGTAACCTGCTGGAGGTCGTTTTGTAGGACAAATAACAGTCCTGCTGCTGGGTCAGTGCCCTTATACGGCCCTGTCCAGCTCTCCTCGTGTAACAGCTCATCTCCTGGTACGTCCTGCACGTTCTTGAGACTGTGCTGAGCGATACAGACAACCTTCTTGCAAAGGCACGTATGGGTGAGCCGTCCTAGAGGAGCTGCTGTGCAACCTGAGTGGGCTTCAGGCACCATCTCATGCTACCAGCAGTGACAAGGACACTAGATAAAGGCTAAATTAGAGAAAATTCGGTCAGGAGGAGAGAGGGGAGAGCAGTGGTGTGTGTGGCCTCCACCTGCAAAACCATTCCCCTTTGGGGGGTTGTCTTGTTTGTACCTCTCCGCTGCTCCTGTCTGTCATTTTCATTTGTGCCAAAGCAGGTGAAATGGATTCACAGTGGTTAACGCTCCCAGCATGGACAGATGGAGATCCTGAAGTTTAACTGACTTTGTTTTATATTGTAATGATGGAGTATTTTCCCTTAAATCTCCTTGAGCAGTGTTATTTTTATTACATATAGTCATTTAGCTTGTCGAGTTTAGTGCTCATATTAAAGAGTTTTGGTATTTTTTTTTATATGTAAGAATAAAAAAAAATGCTTGAATGAAATTCTGCAGTATTTAAATGGTGATTACACTTTCATTTTTATATACATATATTTTTTGGGCAGTTATATCTAGGTAGTTGCTCACAAAGGGCAAGAAACATGACCGTTAGCACGCCTGGTTTTCTAAACCACTTGACTTGGAGGTAAAGTGTGAAGTTAGTACACCTAAAATCAATGATAATAATAAAGATCAAACCAGGAATGAAAACTAAAGTGATTCTACTGCTTTAATAGCTTCTGAATTTCCTAAACAGCAGTTTTTTTTTTTTTGTGTGTGTGTGGAAACTGAAAAGAGATCGAACACAATCGGCAGGAAGATAAAGCAAACGGGGGGGGGGTCCAGGGAACGCCAGGAGAGAGGTCTGTGTTTTTGTTTGTGAGGAGCTATTCAGAGATGAGCTCATTTGAATAGAAACAGGAACACAACTACACAGCAGGGATTTGTTTTGCAAATGATTATGGTTATGGATAGTGGCTCGGGCACTGTGCTGCCTAATCATGTTCTGTTTTGTTTCTCGCCCCGCACAGACTCGTTCTATGATACCTTCCACACCACAGCTGATATCATGTATTTCTGTCAGATGATGGCCGTGCTCGAGGTCATTAATCCCTTGTTGGGTCTGGTTAAGACCGGAGTTTTTCCTCCTATGATACAGGTAATATCCGTAGAAACATTTCCCTCCCCCTTCGTCTTATTTTTTAATCCTTTTTAACTCCAAAATTGAAAAGTCCTGCACATGTGCACCACATTTAAAATGCCAGCTAATGTGTATTCACCTGCATACATGCAATTTATAGTTGATTTTCATTTTAGGTTCTCATGCCACCACAGAAGGATGTTAATTTATCATATATAAGTAATATTCAGTCTGCAGTTCTATGCTTTTATGATAGTCGGGTTTATCTGACATTTAATCGTCCCGGCAGGTTGCAGGGAGGAATGTTATTTTGTTCGTCATCTTCGGCAGCCTCGAGGAGATGCAGAACAAGTCTGTCGTCTTCTTCGTCTTCTACCTGTGGAGCGCCATTGAGATCTTCAGGTGAGCTCAGACAGCCTCCCACCCCTCTCCTGCTGAGCACTTGCTGCTGCTGCTGATTCTAACATCAGCCCCACTTTCTCTACATCAGGTACCCGTTCTACATGCTGGCCTGCATCAACACAGAGTGGGAGATGTTGACGTGGCTGAGGTACAGCATCTGGATCCCTCTTTACCCGCTGGGGGTTGTAGCTGAAGGTCGGTGATTTCTGTGGTTGGTGAACAAGCGCTGGTGTCAGCTGTGGGTAGTTGTTACTGATGGTGTGTCGTTTTGTGCTTCGTGTAGCTGTGGCTGTGATCCAGTCCCTGCCCATCTTTGACGAGACCCGTCTGTTCAGCCTGCCTCTCCCTGCGATGCTGGGGCACTCTTTAAGCTTCTCCTACACTTTGCAGCTCTACCTGGTCTTCATGTTTCTGGGTAAGGCGTCTGCTGACCTACCGCCATCCACTCTGACTCACTTCCACTTTTTATTCCATGTATATCTGAACGTTACTGCGGTTTGTCCCAACTGCTTTATAGACACATTTTGTTAGGATGAAATTACTTCAAATCTCAGCATAGATTATGTGTTCCTCTGTGTGTTGTGTGTTGGCTGTTTTTTTTGTTCTTTTTTTTTGGGGGGAAATACTTTCCCATCTTTATTACAGTTTTTAGTTCCTCCAGCTAAAAGACTGATGAGCTTGTGCCATGGCAAGGCATCTGCAATCTATTCCCCTGTCTCTCCACAATTCACATGAATTGTTCCTTCTCCTATATATTAGAGTATTGGTCAGATAGTTGCAAAACCAGAATCATTTGTCCTGGATATGAAGGTTTGCGAGCCTCCTTGAGTTCTCATTGGATTTGAATTCTCATTAGTTTGTGCCATACAGCCAGTCAATGACTGTCTAACGTTCTTTAACAAATGACAGTAACCTGTGAATTGCGATGGAGCATGAACTGCTACGTCGCTGACGTTCTGGTTTGTTTGTTATATTTAAAGCAGGCCTTTGAAACAGACTTTTAGTTTGCTAGTCTGCAGAGGCGGTAGGTTCCTTCGGTGATCTGATGAGCGAAACGTGGCAGTGAGTCAATGATCTAAATACTGACAGAAGCACCGTCTCCCCACAGGACTCTTCATCAACTTGCGGCACCTGTACAAGCAGAGAAGACGACGATACCGCTCGAGGAAAAGGAAAGTCCACTAACTGATCGACACCCTTGCCTCGCACACACTTCTAAGCAGCTGTTTTTTTTTTAATCTTTCTTTTTCTTTTCTATTTTCCTTTTATTTCCTGTTTTCATTTTCCAAGCACACTGAGGTGATGTTGGAGTACTGGTCACATTATTCCTCCACTGTGTGAGCTCTATCGTGTACTGTAAGTCCTTCTGTAGCGGATGGACGCATCACTGCTGAGCAGATCTGTATGGGCTGCTCTCACTGCTGAGAGATTGAATTGTATATTTTATGACACTGTCCAGATTTATTAAGATTTCCACACTCGAGGTGTCTTCATAAAGTCATGTTCATAGTTTGTTTTTGGGACATAAATAAGAAGGGATTTTTCACAGGGATGGAAATGAATAATGAAACCAGTGCTGATATATTTTTTTTAACAAACTGGTTCTTCAATGATAATGTCACACTCAAAGTAGATCTTTAAATCATGTTTACTGGAGCTTTGTGGTATTTTAAGCTGCTTACTACAGGTCACACCCTTTACCTTCGTCTTTATTGGTATGTTGTGGTTGCATGTAAATACATTTGAAAGCTGATCTGGTTTTGATGCAGTTGGGATCCAAGATGAAGCTTATCGATTAATTCCAATCTAAGGTCGTCTTCTTCATGGACGTCTTTTCCTGCTTCACATCAACTCCCTGTCAGCTGTGGAAGGTACATGAATGACCCGGAGTTTGTGCATGGCGGCCGTTCCTGTTTGAAACCATGGTGTAAACACAGCAAGAGGTTCTGTGATGACTAGTCTTTACCATGCTAATGTGAACTCTGCACAAAAGGCTCAACAGTGGCATAAATGTTACAGGAGCTGAAGTTAAGCTACATCACCACTTGAATTTTTAAAGCTATTGTGTCAAATGCCTTTACAATAAAACACTGTGGCTGCAAAGTATGAACAGTTTTGTAGTTTTATTTATTTTTTTCTGGTCACACGAGTGCATTGCCAGCACTGAGCCTTGTATGAAGCTCTCAGTCATTCAGTACTTTGCATAATTGAGTGATTCACAATCCTTCATGTAGATCCTTACATTAGTTTTAACAGCATGCAACAAGAGCTGCACTCCGTCAGCTCCCCGTCCCTCTGCCTGTGTCAGTTTGCTGGTCTAGTTGAGCTTCAGTTTCTCTTCCAGTGGCATGTCAGGGGTGCCGCTGCCCTTCTCTGCCTGCTGTTTCAGCCGCCCCGGCGTCCACCTGTTTTCACTGCTTGGCACATACAAAACGTGTATGAAATATACAAATAATATGTGGAGGAGCTGTTCGCGCCTTATTTTATTCTTTGTCCAGATTTTTTCGTCATTTACTTAATTGTTCACCATTTCCCAGCCACTGTTTGTTTTATTGTTATTCTGAAATTGTTGCCATTTCATGTGTGTGTTCCTGGTCATTGGGTGTTTGTTTGTGAAAGATGTCTTTTGTAAAAGTTGTGTAGTGGACACAGCTTGATATGGACTGCTTACATCTTGTTGTTTTTTTTTTTCTCATGTCTTTGCATCTTATGCAGGCAAATTTGGACCACTGTTGGGTTTGATTGTAAGTTTGGTTTCTTCAAAATGTTTTGGGAAAAAAAATAAACATTCTTATTTTGAAGATTATTTTGTGATGTAACATTTTGGAGGGTTTTTTGTGTTCTGGCTTGGTTCGGGACATGCAGAGACTTGTTAGTGAGCATTCACACATTTAATTTTCATATCCTTTTTACCCTACTAGAGTAGCTTTGCACGATTCACAGACCACATAAAGGGTATATGCTCTTACTGACAGCATGCAGAGCCAACAGGAGGAACTAAATGTTGGAAACTGCATTTAGAGCAGTGTGAAACCTGAGCTTTTGACTCATAAACATTACTTCAACATATGTTGAGATTTGGAAATTTATCCATTTAATATGAGCATCCACCATGGTAGCAGGATACACTCACTGGCACTTTGTTAGGTAGTTTGTTAGGTTGGACCCCCCTTTGCATTCAGAACTGCCAGAATTCTTTGTGGCACAGATTGAACACGGTGCTGGAAACATTCTTCAGATATTTTGGTCCATATTCACCTGATAGCATCACACAGGTGACACAGGCTTGATTCGAATCTTCAGTTCCACCACATCCCAAAGCTGCTCTATTGGACTGAGATCTGGTGAGGACATTTGAGTACAGTTGACTCACTCTCAGTGTGTTATCCTGCTGGAAGCAGCAATCAGATGATGGGTAGGCAGTGGTCGTAAATTGATGGACACGGTCAACAGCAATACTCCCATTAGGCTGTGGTGTTTAATAGGTGCTCAGTTGGACAATATCCTGCACTCCATTACATCACCACCACAAACCTGAACCACTGATACCAGGCAGGATGGAGCTACGCTTTCATGTTGTTTATGTCACATTCTGACCCTACCATCCAAATGCCCCAGCAGAAATTGAGACTCATCGGACCGGGCAGCATGGTACCCTCAGTTTCCTGTTCTTAGCTGACAGGAGTGGCACCTAGTGTGATATTTTGCTTCAAGGTTAGATGTGTTTTTCATTAGAGGTGCTCTTCTGCATACTTTGGTTATAATGAACAGTTATTTCAGTTGCCATTGCCTTTCTGTCAGCTCACTGCAACCTGGCCATTCTCTGGGTGAAAATGCCCTGTAGAGTTCAGCGAACTGCCACTCACTGGATATTCTTCATTTTTTGGATCATTCTCTGTAAACTCCAGAGATTGTTGTGTGGGAAAATCAATAAAGACAAGTTGTATTGACCGTGTTGCTGCCATGTGACTGGCTGATTAGATATTTGTGTTGATGAGCAGCTGAACAGGGGAACCTAACAGTAGCTGGTGAGAGTGTATACAGTATGACACAAAAAAAGGAATAACAGGGCCTCTTTGAATTAGCTGAACCTGCTAAGTTGTTGTTTTTAAAAGTCATTCTAGCTCATCTCTGCTCTTCCATTCACATACACACTTAAGATAATGCAGTTTTTTGTTTTGTTTTGTTTTTTGTCACTCTTTAAGCCATCCACATGGATATTTCTATCATTCTTTCCCTCTCTCTCTTTTTAATAGTTTAATCTGTGGGATTGGGCATCTTAAACCTTTACCATCCTGTTTGGGCCATTTAATTAGCTCAGCAGACCTCTAATCAGCAACAGTCTTTGGGTGAATCTTTGTGGGTTTAGTATTTTCTTTATTTTAGGAAAAGCTTGTTGTAATCACCCCTGCAATTAAGTTGAGTATTTTACTTAGTTTTATGTTTTAGAAATCTGATAGCTCAGGTTAATAAAAAAAACAACTAAACAATAACTAAAAACACAGTAGAGCTATACACACACACACACACACACACATATATATATATATATATATATATATATATATATATATAAACTTGATCTATTTTATTACTTTGAGCATTCATTTACAATGTGTTTCGTTTAAAGCAGATATAAAATTTCGATACTGGTTTCCTCTTTGTTCTGGAAATATGAGTTGCACTGGCTAAAATGAGTCCACACCTGACCACACCCAAAATAAAGACCCAACTTCCCCAGGCACCGCACTCTGAGGTTTCACCTCAAACCACGTCTGCGACCCGCACAGCACTTTGAATGTTGGTGCATTGATATAGCCTTATGTATGAAAGGGAAGGTGTAAGGTGTTTGGCTGCTTATCCTCTTAGTGGCATTATGCTGAGCCTCGTACAAGCCCTGACATGCGGTGCGCCCTTGTAGTTCACCAAAAACCGGAGTCAGCATCTCTGCGTCCGTTGCGCGCAGCTGGAGGGACAGTCCGCAGCGGCGCGGGGCCGAGCAGCCGGCGGCACAGGTAAGATCCGCATCCCGACTCACTTCAAGCTGCTTTTTGGTATTTATTCTCCTTTTGAAAATGCGCTTGAATGCTGGAGGAGTATAGATTAACGATTTGCATCGACCTTCCATTGTAATCCGGGCTGTCCTCAATTAAACCCCCAGCCCGCATCTTTCAGTCGCAGATTTAGCTTTTTTTTTTAATGTAACATGTTAATATACAGGTGTTAGTGGTTTTTTCAGTAATGTTCGTTTACGGTACGCGTGCATTTCATCACGCTGCTTTCTGTGCGCAAAATCAGCAATTTCAGGATTTATGGATTTTATTTAGATGAGTATCCTGTTTTTCTTGCCGTTTTAACATGTTTGACGTGTTTTCAATGGATTGCTATTTTGTGAGAAGCTAAAGCCTGAGTGATTATGTAGCCATAGTAACAGGTGGCTGTCTGCATCCTCCCATCACCCCCAAACACACACACACTTCTCCTCAGTATATCTGCAACTATGCGAGCAGAGAGGACGTTAAAAATGCACTCATGTTCATGATGTGATTTTTAAGCATGTATTTTCTGATTTTTAGTCCATCCACAGGTCGAAGCTGCCCACTCTGAAAGATGAAACACACGTGTGTGTGTGTGTGTGTGTGTGTGTGTGTGTGTGTGTGCACGCGTGCCTGTCTTGTTTGTCAGTGGCATCTTCTCGCCACATAAGGGCACAAGAATGACCAAGGAATAGCAATGCATCTGACATAACTTCCTGTTTGGAGTTGAGACAATGAACGTGCTCTCGCCTCCAAGGAGGAGACTAAGGCGCAGCCGCGTCCTCTTCTTCATCTCAGGTGTGCTTCTGTGTTTCATCTACACCTTGACTTTGAAGGCCAGGCTGTCGCAGCCACGAGCCGCTGCCCGGATGGATGATGGAGCAGAGGTGGGTAGTGATGACATTGTGGAGGTCAGCATTAGGGAGGTGATGGCATCCAATGAGACTGAAGTGGAGGAGGTTGTCTCACCTGAGGGCACCAAACCTCCCCTGGTGATAATTGTCAACAGGACAGATATTGAACAGTGTATCTATGTGGATCCTCAGCCTCCCAAACCACCTCCAACTCCACTTCCACTGACCACCACAGCTCCACCTCACCCCCCGCTCCAGCCACCTCACAGGAAAGGTGATTACCCAGAGGACTTGTTCACAATAGAGCAGCGTCGACAGGGCTGGGTGGGCCTGCACATTGCAGGCATGATCTACATGTTTGTTGCTCTGGCCATTGTTTGTGATGAGTTTTTCGTTCCCGCGCTTGAGGTCATCACCGACAAGCTGGAGATCTCTGATGATGTGGCTGGGGCAACCTTCATGGCGGCAGGAGGCTCTGCCCCCGAGCTCTTCACCTCCCTGATCGGGGTCTTCATCTCCCACAGCAACGTGGGCATCGGCACCATTGTTGGCTCAGCTGTCTTCAACATTCTCTTCGTGATCGGCATGTGTGCCATCTTCTCTCGGGAGATGCTGCACCTCACCTGGTGGCCTCTGTTCAGGGACGTCAATTTCTACATTTTGGACCTCATCATGCTCATCATCTTCTTCTTGGATAACATGATCCTGTGGTGGGAGAGCATCCTGCTGGTGCTGGGCTACATCAGCTACGTGAGCTTCATGAAATTCAACAGTCAGATTGAGCAGGCAGTCAAGGTCCAGCTTAACAAGCACATGAGCATCGTTAAGGTGTGGACTGCAGAGGAGCCGGAGAAGGTCAGTAAAGGACATATATCGACACATCTGTGGATGAAGCCTTATCATTTAGCAATGTGCTCGCCTTTAACAGTGATAAATTCAAATAACCATCTACAGAGTTTGACACTTCAGTGATTTGCAGCAGCAAAATTTCAGATGATAATAAGATGGTGCATTGGTTGTTAGTCATTTTTAATACATAAAAGGCCGTGAGAGGAGGTGCGCTGATGGTTTGCATTGAAGGTTTAGCTGTAGCTCTGCTTGAACTAGCGTGCCTGCCATCAGACTTCCAGACTTTTGTGGTCAGTCGGGTCTTTCACTCTTTGATTTGAGACAAATTAACACTTGCTGTGACACTTCTATTGCACTTACAGGCAACTAAGATGTTGCCATGGCTGTTAAGTGCTTTGAGTGCTCATGTGGAGAAGAAAAGCACTATAGAAGAACCGGTGAGACAGAGGGGGTCAAAAGTATGAGAGACAGTAGCAAAATGCTGCAGCCACTCTCACAATTTTAGTGAAATGAAACAAGTCCGCTTAAATTAGGTAAAATAAATAGAAGTTCAGATATGTCTTCAGATACGCTTATGAAGTCAGTCACTGTGTAGAGATGCATTGCTTACATTGGTTTTAGTTCTTTCATGGGATTTGTTGACATTAGGAAGAAGAAAAGTGTTAATAGCTGTTAGAATGATTTTTGCTCCACTGATAAGTGAAAAAAAACCCATTCATTTATCAAACATAAAAAGAGGGATACAGCCAAAACAGATGTTTCATATCCATTTATTTTCAATATACACAGTATATTTTCTATCCTTTTATCTCCTCACAGTTGGGCACTGCCGCCTGCTCAGACCCACAAAGAGAGGTGCAGTGATTTGTGGGTCTGAGCAGGTGACAGCCTGTGTTTGTGTAAAATCCTTTGATGGTACTGAACAGAAAGGACTCCAGGTGTCATAGACGGGGTGTCATAGAGGTGGAGCGATGGAGGCGTCACACTTTCTGTCAAAGGCCTGAAATACCAGTATATAGAGACAGCATTTCATTTACAATTTAAACACAAAGGAATAAAAGGTTCATTTCCTGCTGAAGGTCTGCAGGCTGAACAGCTCTCTGCTGCTGCTGGGACAGAACAGCAAATGTCTCAGCCTGTAATCAACATGCAGAAGTGCCTGCAGCCGGATCGCCAATTAGCCTGAAGCATGTCTGCAATCAGCATGTGCTTTAATATTAACACCAAGTGCACTGAGATGTGTTGCTACATTTATGAGTCACAATTAGTAAAATTCAAAATGTCTTCTTCACAGATTTCAGTATAAAGAGCTCATATTTATTTATATTTTCAGCCATTAGTGTTTTTTTTCTCTCTCCAACAATTTGACTAATTAAGATCACCTGTTGCACACACGCAGGAAGTACATACAGGAGAAAGGGCAACAAGTTAAATTAGCTAAGTGTTTTAGCAGGTGATAGTCTTTGCTGTTCAGTGTTTTGGAGTTGCAGTATCAGCTGCTGCAATAGTTTTAATTTGACAGCCCAAGGTTGGGAGCTTAATTTAGGAGCATTCACAGGGTAAGCAATGTATCAGCAGGAATAATCAAGTAGTTAAAACTGGATTTTTACACAGGACTGCAGGGTGAGATTTAAAAAGGATCAACCTCAAGGCTTAAGGTTTGTGACTTACTCTTCTGCTGATGGTGAAAAACTCATGCTGGCTGTAGTTTTAACTAGATTAGTGGCTTACTAAAGTCTTTTGTAAGGTTTAACCAGGAATTCTTGATATATCTAGACACTACAGTGGGGACCACGTCCATCCATCACCTCCTACGTCTACACCTATGACTGTCGGCCAGCTGAGTCACAGTTTAGACTGAGTTTCAGACCGATCAGTGCCACCATGAATGAGTTAAACAGAAAACTGAACACGATGTCATGCCAAAGCAAACCCTAGCGTTCATACGCTTGAATATGTATGCATGTAGTAACCTGAATTGTGTGACTGCAGGAAAGTGAAGCTCCACCACCTCCTCCACCTGCTGCTGCTGTTGCTCCTTCAGCTCCCCCAGCTGCTCCAGCTGCTCCACCAAAAGCTGAAGATAAATCCAAGCCAGAACCTGCACAACCTCCAAGCAGCCCTCAAAGCAGCAAACTGATCCCAGAACCCCAAGATGACAAGACAAGACTCAAGGTGAGGAACGCCAAACTTTTATTGCTGGTTTGGACCATAGACTAAATATGGCCAGTAGGGGGTGAATTCTACACTGGTTGCAGAAAAGGAAGTCCAGGTATATAGACGTCAATGGCAGTAACAACCCTACTGTTGTATTGTGTAGTATTTTCTTGAAATTGCGAGAAATTAAGTCAAAATTTGTAGCTATGGATATCAAAAAAATTTTAATAGTTGCAAAACAGCTTATAGTTTATTGCTATTTTTATTATTCTTTTTGGTGGTAACATTTAAGAATGAGCTGGCAGTGTTGGCCTTTAACGTTTGAGAATAGGTGTCGCCCATTTCATGCCGACCGCTTTGACATGTCAGTGTAGGGTAAGTGCAGGTGTCATTAATAAAATGAATCCTGTTCTATTTAGTGTGTTAACCTCCTGAGACCCGAGCTCCTGTTTGCAATGAATTTTTAATTTCTCCTAGATATTTGTGATTAGATGGACCTGATATGTGTAAAAATTAAGCTTCCTCTTTGAGCAGGAAGTTGTATTTTGTTACATGGTTGTTACATACTTTTATGGGAAAAAAATTGTCCTCAGATGTGGACAATGAGATTATTTTATAGCATAACACATCAAAAACAACAACTTAAAGTATGAAACACTATTGAGCAGAATAAAGTATAAGGTTCAGCAAAGCCAAAATGTAATGTCCCCATATGTGGACGCAGGGTCTCAGGAGGTTAAACCATCCCACTGAGCCTGCATGCACAGTACCAGGACCCTGGTACATCACCTTTGGCCATAAATACACCTGTTTCTTTTGGGGGGGGGGGGTTTCCCTGCAGTATTTTGTCAAGCAAAAACAAAAAGCTCTTTTGGTCCTCGCTGATCAGCACTGGTTCAGTGTTACCTTAATGTTACCTACAGTTAAAAGCTGCGTTTCTGACTACATGTCTGTCGTCCTGTAGGTGCGCCCTGCCCTGCAGCGAGGAGGCAGCTCAGCTTCCCTCCACAACACCTCGCTTCGGAGCACCATCTTCCAGCTGATGATCCACACACTGGACCCTCTGGGAGAAGGTAACCAACAGTGTTTTCTGGTGTAATAAAATCACTCCTGCAGTAAAAGTGACTTGAGCAGAACTGATAAAATCCCAGGGCTGATATTGGTATTTAAAGCTTCAGTTTTTTAAATAAAGTTTTTAGACACACTGATAATAAAAATGTGTTTAGTTGTATGTATATTGAGTGATTTGTCAGAAAGAGAGGAAAAAAAGATGTTATAGTTGTATATAGTAGTCTGTAATTAGATTTTTAAAATCTTACTACTGCTATGTTTTATTATATTATGAATGGAAGCTGCGGGATAAACTTTATTGATGAGTATCCTCAGGACTTATAAACAGTTAAATCTGCTCTTTACATTTATTAAAGACCTGGAAGCTTCTTATAAATGCTTAGAAGGCTTTAAAAAATCATTATCCATAACAAAAAAAGGGAACATGTCATGTGTGAAGCCGTGCATTTATGTATAGAAAAAAATAGCCAGGTAATTTCCTGTCGATCGACTAAATGTTCCAGCTTGCAGTGAAACTGTCAGTGACTCAGCTGTATCCATCCTGGCCTCTCCTTTAAGTCAGTGTCGCGTGATGAACCGCAGCGACCTTCAGGCTGTCCTCGAACTCACCGGTGTGCTGTTCCCTCACTCAAAGCACTCAGCCACTGCTGATCCTTAATCAGCTTTTCAATACACGGTAATAAAAGCTGGATAAGAGCCAGCATGCTAGCAAACAAGCTCTTTATCTGTGTGGAACCAGAGACGGGCTCCTTGCAGCACGGCTGCAGTATGTAACCATAACCCTAAACATGAGTAGTTTCCAGGTAACCACAAATGAGATTTTCTGTATGCATTTCATTTATGGAGCAACTGATTTCAGTGCATTTAGTGTGCTGCAGCGTATTTCTCTGACCCAGTGTTTCTGCTGACAGCAGAGAAGAAGGCTTTGGTGGAACCAAACATCTAAAGGACAAGTAATCTGTCTCAGGCTTACATTATCTATCAGTTTTCATTCACTACATCGGAGCAATATGAAGACTACAACTTTCTAATTCAGAGCCTTCTGCTGCATTAGTCATAAGTAAAAAAAATTTTTTTAATTCTTTAGTTCAGTTTAAACTCTATTAAAATAATAAGGCTGCAATTGTAATGCCACACAAAATGTTAGTCATTAAAGTAACTGCTTATTATTCTCCAGGATGGCACTCGTGTTTGTGGCTCGTCATGTCCCCCATGAGGCCGGTTCTATTCAGCTGATTTGCTGTTTACAGTATTTATAGTATTTATTTTAGTATTGCATTAACATATATTGTGGTTTATCTTTTTTTTTCATCCTCAAATTTCAATTCAATTTTATTTATATAGCGCCAAATCACAACAAACAGTTGCCTCAAGGCGCTTTGTCTTGTGGGTAAAGACCCTACAATAACAACAAAGTTACTGTGTCAGTATCTGTTTTACCCTTTGTTGTCTACATAGACAGAAATTCACATTTAACGATAACATTTGTGCTCAGCAGCCTTCCTGTTCTGTAGGACTAACCAGCTTGCAGCCAGCTGAGTTGAGTCCCCTCGAGTCAGTCCAAGTCAGACTGCAACTGTTTGCAGAAAGGTTGCCTCCTTTCAGGTGACCTGTGCAATCACCTTGTGATCACAGGTGGTTGTGAGTGTACGAAACCCTCAGGCTGTCTGCTGTCCTTTTTTTAACTGGTGTGACGGAGCCATTAGCTTGCTGTGAATCTGGAGGTAGCTTTGTCAAGCTAAGTGTGTCCAGTGTTAAATGTTTTTTTTGGTTGAGCAGATTTAATATAAGTTTGTTCAGCTAACGTTATCTCAGGATGGTGGTACTTGAGATGAGCTGTCTTCTTTAGAACAGTTCATACTACTAAAAAATATATTTATGGATTACAAATTCTAAAGCATGTTGTTTTTTACATTTCCAGGTTTGCAAACTTGCAAATTACAGGTAGATGTAAGAAAGTACTGTAGTCTTCATTTAATCTGTATGTGGCGTACTCTGCCCTAACAAAAAAGGAAGATAACCCTGACATCTGTTTTCACATTTGTAGCTTATAGGTTTCCAGCTGTTTTGAGACAAGCTCTTTTTTTTTTTTTTTTAAACGCAGTTATGTTTGACAGCATTACACTCAATCCTGTTACTTTCTCTAACAGAGATATGATTTTTGACACTTTGAAGTACATAAAGTGATTATTATTGCACCCTAAACTGTATATAATAAATGAAATTGGGGTGGCCCTGAAGTTAAAACCATGTCTGTGGTTTCCGTCATAGAAGCAGTTCTTAGAGGGGCTGTTAAAACCCCGGGCCCCAGAAAAGTCAGAAGAGGTAAGAGTGACAAAGTCGTTGCCTGGTTGTAGTGTTTCTTGTCTTAAATCTTTTCGTGTATTCATGTGTGGATCAAGCTTCAGATTCCCCACTTAATTGTGTTGCTTTTTCTGTGTTCAGCCATCAAACTTTGAAGGCAACTGATGACAATCACTTGTCATACAAAGTATCCATGTTGTCCTGTGCACTGAGATCTTTAAGTGTTGTCGTATCGCAGTTCAGAGAATGAAGTAATCTTCCACTTCTTGTTAAGGGAAAAAAAAGTAATTATGGGGTCAGATTGATAATATTGTGCTGTGTATTTCTGCCAATCAGAAACATCTTTTAATGGTGATGTTAGAGGGGAGGGGCCAGCACAGAGGAAAGGTAAGGTGAAAAAAAATGTTGCATTATTTCTGACCTTTTCTAGCTTATTGTTTGTGTGGTTGTTGTTGTTGCTGTTATGTTCAGTCTGGTCTGCTACTTCTGAGCTAATTTTTTCATAGTTGCATTTGTAGTGGATGGTGGCATGTTTGTGTTTGGCATTTATAACTGCCAGTAAATGAAAAATCAAAAAAGTAAAGCTGAGATAGGAGAAACACTCTTTAATCATGTTGTGAGTGTTGATGTTGCATAGTTTGTCCACCAAAGGGCACTCTGCAACTTCTATGCAGGTGAGCAGGTGTTTGTAATGCTACAAACCCAGTGAACCAAGAGGCAGGCAGAATTTAAATAACTACATGTAAACAAAGAAAAAAATAATTTGCATAAAGACTGCAAATATTGGATTTGGTCAGGTGAATACCAGCAGATTCTCACAGAATCTGCTTGGTGCTGATAAATAGCCTCAAATGAGTGTCAGACTATCCTTTGCTGATACAGCTAAGGTCTTGGATACATTTTTCTTTCTATTAGCAGAAAAGGAAACCCGTGAATAATATCCAAGTTTCTTGGTACAGTAGTAGGTTTTTTTTTTTTTTTTTGGTAGTCATTAAAGCAAAAGGCAAGTTGAATTTTTAGCATTGGGTTTAAGTCTGTGTTTTATTTTTTCTAATTTAATGATAATAAGTGAGGAGGCACACAGCAGAAGAGGTCCAGCACTGACCCAGAAAGAATCTGGAGTAGGTTCACATTTTAGCACAAGTGCCACTGAATAACTCAATTTTGTGCTCACTTTAAGCAGCGGCTCATTACTCCAACCTACTGGCCCGTGTGTGTTTATTAGCTGATGTTGTTGTTGAAGCTGGTTGGGGAAGAACAGGCTTCACATAAGACTTGTTTGAGCAATGATTCTCTTAACTGCAGCGAAGAACAAAGTGAAGCCTATGAATGTCCCGGTGACGGGCAAACTGCAGAGCAAGTCCCATCGCCGCGGCAGCGAAGGTGAGTCCTATGTGAAAATGAACGCCTGAAAGCATGCTGTCCGTCGGTGTGTTCCAGTACCCACCATAGTTTGTGTTGCACGGTTTGGAAAAATAACCAGGATTTCTAAAAGCAAGTGATTCCCATATTCAAGCCAATATATTTCTCTGGCCATTGTTACCCACAATCCTCTGTCATAACATTGTGTTATTTAGATTGACCCAGTTGTTATTCTGATGCAACAGTTCATAACAAAAAATATGTGTGTTTATTTGCTATCAGTCTGAGAGATAAGCTTGTGATGTGTGTTAGCCCAGTTTTACATAAAGACTGGGAAATTTTTTTTTAAAAAATGGCTTTTCATGATCTGTATCATTTGTGGGATAAAATTTGGTTTGAATGTGATGGTAGGGGGAAATATCTCCCTTGATTTATAACTGATATTGTGGAAAAAAATTCTTTTATTACCTCAACTGTTTTGAAGAAAAAGTCAAGCTAATGTCATAGTCGTTAATGTTGGCCATAACTCAAGAACAATGTGACCTAGGATGTTCAAATTCACACCACAGATGCATCCACTAAAAGTTTTAGTAGATGCCTCAAATCTCAGCCTGCCATTATGGGCATGTAAACAGGTTTAATTTCCATGTTAACATGATAATAATTGACAGAGGTATGCTGCAAAGATGCAACTACAATGTCGTCTTTAGGTTTCTATTTATTATGAAAGGTAAAGGATGCTTTTTGTGAAGCAGGCTAGCATTGTGCTAACCTAAAGGCAACTATATTGACCAAAGTGTTGCTCCAGTATTTCAGTCCCAGTGACCCGTCCATGCAGTCTGGCTTTACAAACATTTATGAGAGAACAGGTTGTTCTAAAGAGCTTACAAATTTGAGCGTGCTCCTTTTAATGGGGTGCATCTGTTGCAAAAACTCAGATTGTGAAATTTCCTTCCTACTAGATTTTCCACGATCAACTGTAAGTGATACTATTGCAAAGTGGAAGTGTTGAGGGACCACAGCAACTCAGCCACAAAGTATCAGACCGTGTAAAGTTACAGAGCGCGGTCACGCAGAGTTGCACAGTCCACAAAAGTCGCCAACGCTTTACTGCCTCAGTAACTGCAGAGCTCCTCTGGCATTAACATCAGCACAGAAACTGTGCACCAGGAGCTTCATGGCATGAGTCACTCTGTCTGAAGCAACTCCCCATAGGTGTAACGTACACCTGTGTATCAAACACAAAGAAATTACATTTAATCTCATCTCCTATGTTGGATTAGTGCTAAATATTTAATTAATTTTGTGAAAATTTGGCTGTTCGGAAGTTATTAATTTTTATTTTATTGTACAATTGAAATATTATAGTTACTTTTTTTTGTATGAGTGCTCATAAGATGCTGGTCCTCTATTAATAATCAGAGTTTTGGGGTTGAAGGAGGTTGCTCTCCACAATCAGTCCGTGTGTTTGTGCGTCATAGTGTGGTGTGAGGAGGTGCTTCAGAGTCTGAGGTGCACAGCAAAGTGGGGCTGTAAGGAACCTGGAGAGGCCTCAACAAGCCTGAATCAATCAGCCCCGAGGATTAACATGCACATGTGTGTGCATGTGAATCTCTTCCCCCTCCTTCAGCAGAGCACGTTCATCACCAGGCACTCCAGTCGCTCCCACTGCCACTTCACTCCAGCCTCTGGAGCAGAATCATTTCTCAGTGTAACATTGTGAAATTAACAGCAGTTCTCTGATATTTAGACAGAGCGTTAAAACAAGTGTGAGCTGAATTTTTCCAAATTCCATATTAGAGCAAACTTGTTTGGATATTCCGGTTCACCTGAACTTTTATCACATAGCTTCAAAGTACTTCGGCTGATATGCAGTGAGTAAAACCTGGCTTAGCAGTAAGGAGTCACCACCAGCAAGGGATTAAATGTGGAGGACAAAGCTCTCTTTTTTTTTTTTTTTTTTCTTTTTTTTCTTCTCTACATTCTGTGTGCTCCTCCAAACATTACAAATGCCTCTGTATAATAGGTACTGTGAACCATTTAACAGACACCTCTGGTTCTGAAAGTGCTGGAACGTTAAAAAAAAAAAAAAAAACCATGCAGCTAGCCGTCACAGTTCAAAAACATTCAAAAGTGTATGGGAAAAGTGGGATTTGTTAGTAGTTAAAGACTGAAATGATGGCTTTAACATGATTTCTCAGAAACACTGGTGGTCATGACATAAACCTGCACGGTTGTTACATCATCCAAGAGAGTCTCAAAGTTCTGCGTTCAGAGCTGGGGAAACACTGCTGGAGGCAGCAGCTCCTCTGGTTTTACAGCTCTGTGTGGATTTTAGAATCAACCTTTACAGGGTAGGCAAATCAGTCAAAAGGTAGGCAGTAAAAGCTGTAGGCCACTAAATGTTTGAATGGAGTTGATGCGCCCTGTTTGTATAACGCTGCAGAGAAGCTGTTTGTCCTAATTTGATTACTGCACAGTTAAAATCTGCAGCGTTTGAAAGGCCGGCTAATGTTAGTGTTTTTTTTTGAAGGCTAAAACAATGCTCCGTACCATTCTGTGTTTTTTCTTCTTTTTTAAAGATCTCGATCAAAAGACAAAGTCTGAGCAGCCTGCTGCTGTTGCCGGTGCACCAGGGGGAGCTGCTGCTGAGCCGTCCACCTCACAGCCTCCAAAGACAGAAGAGACAACTCAGCCGGAAGAATCGAAGGTAAGAGAAGATTTCAGCTCGCAGACAATGTCACAGGAATGAGGAAAGTGGAGATTGTAATACACTGCTCAAAAAAATAAAGGGAACACTTAAACAACACAATATAACTCCAAGTAAATCAAACTTCTGTGAAATCAAACTGTCCACTTAGGAAGCAACACTGACAATCAATTTCACATGCTGTTGTGCAAATGGAATAGACAACAGGTGGAAATTATTGGCAATTAGCAAGACGCTCAATAAAGGTGTCACGGGTGGGTGCTGTAGGCAGGGCAGGGAGGACCTCAAAGCTGGATGCAGGCAAGAGCGGATATGTGCATAACACCTTTATTTAAATCTCTAGAAATGACAGATGCTGGACAGGGGCCAGCTACACAAAACTAAACTCAAACTTAGAAACACACAGCACGTACGTTAACTTAAATGTGAAAGACTCAGGACCTGACAAAGACCAGGACAGACAATAAATACAGGAGGATAAATAAGGGGAGTGACAACAGGTGGGGAAAATGGCTGAACACAAACACGCAGATGAGGCAGGGGGAAGCAAAACTAAATACAACACACAAGAAACAAGATACTAACAAACTAAAACAGGAAGTGGAACTCAGGATCTAAACAATAAACTATAAAACCTGAATCAGGGCCCCTGGCCCACAACCATGACAAAAGGAGTGGTTCTGCAGGTGGGGACCACAGACCACTTCCCAGTACCTATGCTTTCTGGCTGATGTTTTGGTCACTTTTGAATGTTGGTGGTGCTTTCACACTCGTGGTAGCATGAGACGGACTCTACAACCCACACAAGTGGCTCAGGTAGTGCAGCTCATCCAGGATGGCACATCAATGCGAGCTGTGGCGAAGAAGGTTTGCTGTGTCTGTCAGCGTAGTGTCCAGAGGCTGGAGGCGCTACCAGGAGACAGGCCAGTACACCAGGAGACGTGGAGGAGGCCGTAGGAGGGCAACAACCCAGCAGCAGGACCGCTACCTCCGCCTTTGTGCAAGGAGGAACAGGAGGAGCACTGCCAGAGCCCTGCAAAATGACCTCCAGCAGGCCACAAATGTGCATGTGTCTGCACAAACTGTTAGAAACCGACTCCATGAGGATGGTATGAGGGCCCGACGTCCACAGATGGGGGTTGTGCTCACAGCCCAACACCGTGCAGGACGCTTGGCATTTGCCAGAGAACACCAGGATTGGCAAATTCACCACTGGCGCCCTGTGCTCTTCACAGATGAAAGCAGGTTCACACTGAGCACATGTGACAGACGTGACAGAGTCTGGAGACGCCGTGGAGAGCGATCTGCTGCCTGCAACATCCTTCAGCATGACCGGTTTGGCAGTGGGTCAGTAATGGTGTGGGGTGGCATTTCTTTGGAGGGCCTCACGGCCCTCCATGTGCTCGCCAGAGGTAGCATGACTGCCATTAGGTACCGAGATGAGATCCTCAGACCCCTTGTGAGACCATATGCTGGTGCGGTTGGCCCTGGGTTCCTCCTAATGCAGGACAATGCTAGACCTCATGTGGCTGGAGTGTGTCAGCAGTTCCTGCAAGATGAAGGCATTGAAGCTATGGACTGGCCCGCCCGTTCCCCAGACCTGAATCCGATTGAGCACATCTGGGACATCATGTCTCGCTCCATCCACCAACATCACGTTGCACCACAGACTGTCCAGGAGTTGGCGGATGCTTTAGTCCAGGTCTGGGAGGAGATCCCTCAGGAGACCATCCGCCACCTCATCAGGAGCATGCCCAGGCGTTGTAGGGAGGTCATACAGGCACGTGGAGGCCACACACAATACTGAGCCTCATTTTGACTTGTTTTAAGGACATTACATCAAAGTTGGATCAGCCTGTAGTGTGTTTTTCACACTTTAATTTTGTGTGTGACTCCAAATCCAGGCCTCCATTGGTTGATAAATTTGATTTCCATTGATGATTTTTGTGTGATTTTGTTGTCAGCACATTCAACTTTGTACAGAACAAAGTATTCAATGAGAATATTTCATTCATTCAGATCTAGGATGTTATTTGAGTGTTCCCTTTATTTTTTTTGAGCAGTGTATATACATACATACATACATTTTTTTTTTTTTTTTGAGCAGTGTAGTTTAACCCTTGAAACTATAGGATCAAACATTCCATGTATCTTAATACCTAACGTGCACTTTTCATGTTGTCAAGGAAACTAATCCAAGCCCTAGCAGCATCTGTATCCTCCTGACATGCTCCATGTTTGAGACTGTGAAGCACTGGAATGCAGTCATATGTTAATTGCAATGTGACGCCTGGGAAATAAGAAGCATGTGAAGATGGGGTTCATGTTTCCCTAGATTTGAATAGAGTAGCTGGAAATTCAGATTTCTGCTTCTCAGCAGCCCTAAAAACAGAAAGCTCTCACTTTAACTCAGATTCTCGTGTTATTTTGAACCTTTTTTTTTTTTATGCATTCCAATTATTTCTGGCATATTTTACTTTGAAAATGCTGTAAGGAATATACTGAAGCACACGGTGTCTTGGTAAAATTGAAGGGAAGATGCTACAAGTGGGGAAAAATTAGTCAAATTAAATCATGAAAACGTGAAGAGTTCAATAATACAATGAGAAATATAACAATATGGGCACATTTTAATGGCACAGTTCAACATTAAGACCACAGAAATGTAATACATTCAGGATTACACTGCTTTTCAATCACATCTGGTGCAGGCCCTCCACATTTCTTCTTACCACTCAGATTAACATTCCTTAAGAGGTACCCAATATGATGCAGTGCCAACCAAGGCATCCGGTAATCTAACCAGCTTTGAAATATTAACCAAATATTAAATAATAACCCTAACCCGCCTTTATGTGGTTCCCACTTTGTTCTGTACGGTGAGTCAGGTGGTTTGACTCGATCAGTTTCATCTCCTGCAGGCAGAAGCAGCATCGTCAGCGGGTGGATCAGGGGCTCTGAGGGCAGCGCCGAGGACCAGAGCGGTGACGAAGAAAGCCAGCGAACTCGAGCGAGAGCGAAGATGATGGCGACAACAAAGACGACGAGGAGGAAGAAAAGGAGGAAGAGGAGGAGAACCAGCCATTGTCTTTAGATTGGCCTGAAACCAGACGCAAGCAGGCGACTTATCTGTTCCTGCTGCCCATCGTGTTCCCGCTGTGGCTCACGCTGCCTGATGTCCGCAACCTGGTGAGCAACCCTCATCCATTTTTTTTCTACCATACTGGAATTTCCATCATTCACTGAGATCAGTGCAGATTCTTAGCTTCACTTCCTCAGCTTATTTGAACTTCAGCTGGTGCGAACCTGCTTCTACTGCCAGTAGCTTTAATGCGGAAAATGTCGGCTGGTGCAGATCACACCCTAATCCTAAAGTGGAAGGTTTCAGTCAACTGAATATAAAAGGTCATCTAAATTATTTGTCTTGTCATGTCATTAAACATGTTGCCCTCTAGTATACATTTAGATTACTCCTAACAATATTTGGACCTAAGTCTCTGTTCCCAGATGTTATAATGTTCTGTTTCTGAACATGTAATTTAAATGTCTGCTGTTTTTCAGGCATCCAGGAGATACTTTGCCATCACCTTCATAGGCTCCCATCATCTGGATTGGTGCTTTCTCCTACCTGATGGTGTGGTGGGCTCATCAGGTTGGTGGACTCCTCATACGTCATGTTTTTCTTTTATTCTATGTGAAAGATATTTTTAGGTGCTGCTTGTGCATTTGGAAGTCTTTTTGTTATGTTGCTGCCAAACATGAAATGACTGTTAATGATTTTTCATTAAATATGAAGTTAGTCAGTCAGGTTAGTTGAGCATAATGATGGCGAGAAATGCTGGCTTGGCTTTATAGAAAATGTTTGTCTTTTATTTCTCTTTTATTTTGCACAATTAAAAAAAAAAGCAACAACAATTAATTTTTCCCAGTTTCTCCTTAAAGGCCATGCACTGCAGTGGAGATCTGTGCATTAAATATTCTCACTCTAGTGCTTCATCAGTACGTTATAGTGGAGGACTCCATTTGTAGCCTAACCCTTAAGCATGAATGCACAGTGCACAATCCATCCCATGAATTAATCAAAAAAAAACCAAGCACATGTCTTTTTTGGTGTTTGGGACTACGGGCCCTTCCAATACGCACTGCTGTGTGGTTTCTGGATCCTGACCAGTTGAAATTACAGACACAGAATACTAATAACAATCCAAAAAAATTTGTAAATCAGCATTAGTGTAAGTCATCTAGAAGTACACAAAAAGAGAATATTGAAAGGTAATTATTCTGTCTTTTTTTTTTGTGTTTTTTTTTTTTAGCCTTTTGTTGGGCTGGGGGGTGGGGGTGGGGATACTACTGTGGACTTAACTTTACTAGGCACACAGTTTATTATTTTGGTCTGACTTTGTGGCACGTGGCTAAGGTTAAAAACCAACTATAGCCAGACTGGGGATATTCATTCTGTCATTTGTTTTCATCTTGCAATGTTTGCAGGTGGGTGAGACTGTGGGCATCTCAGAGGAAATCATGGGACTGACCATTCTGGCAGCTGGGACGTCGATCCCTGACCTGATCACCAGTGTGATTGTGGCTCGGAAAGGTTTGGGGGACATGGCAGTGTCCAGCTCAGTGGGCAGTAACATCTTTGACATCACTGTAGGGTGAGTCACTCTGTATGTATTAAGCTGTTATGAAAGAACTGTATTGTTAGGGATATACATTATGTCTTGGATGAAAAAGGAATCTACTGTGTATATACCACTACTGTATCTGTATATCAAAATCCAGCACAGAGTAAACAATTGATTATAAACAAAAGAGACAATATTGTAATCACTGTCATACAGTTACGAGAGGTAATGCAAGAACAGGCATTTGGTTGAGGAGCATCTAAAAACAATGTGGCAAAATACATTTTTATAGTAAAACAAAGTAGGAATATGAAAAAGTAGGACCTTGAATAGATCCCTGTTACCATCCCGGACGAGCCCCCAAATTGTTACAATCCCAGACCTCTTCATGAGTACATAACAATCCCTGAGGTAAATGTAGCAGTAATTCACACAAATATGGGTACAAAGGTGTTTTGGGAAGTAGCTGATTTCTGCTTCTGTTCTGTTTGGTTTTAGTCTGCCGATCCCGTGGTTGATGTACACCCTGTTCCACGACGGTGAGCCAGTAACAGTCAGCTCCAATGGCCTGTTCTGTGCCATTGTGCTGCTCTTCTTGATGCTCCTCTTCGTCATTATGTCCATTGCGGCCTGTCGGTGGAAGATGAGCCGCATGTTGGGCCTCACCATGTTTGTACTGTACTTTGTGTTCCTTGTCCTCAGTGTCCTGCTGGAGGATCGTGTCCTCATCTGCCCTGTTTCAATCTGAGCTTATGGGCTGAACAGCACCATCACACATGACTTGGTACATCCACACATGATCGGTACCGTTATGTATAATCTGTTAGAGAAAAGAATCAAGCCTAATGTTAAAAGGCTGACCAGGCACTCAGTAGATGCTGGGTTATTAAAGGGAAATTCTACCCTCAGCGTGGTTTCACCTGATCAGTATTTTCCAGCATCTCCAGTCATGTTTTTAATTGAGTGTCTGAGCTGTGTGAAACATGTTCACCATATAGTGCAAAGAAATGTGATCTTTGTCTTTCATATTTAATGCACCCATTAAATATGAAAATGGGACACTCGAAAACCTCGCCCACCTCAAATTTTCTGTGTTGATACTACGCTGCAATAGATACCACCCAGTGTTGTCATACCCCATTTTGAATTACTAGATCACAAAAACTAGAAATTTATTTTATTGGCTTTTAAAAATATGATTTCACAATTTAATTTAAAAAATGAGAACTACATGAACAGATAATGGCATACAAAGTCTGAATATACTTTATTCAGTTTATGTACCCTAATAGCATTCTCTAAAAAACTAAATGAAGAAAAAAAACAAACACTTGCAGAGATATGAATTGTGTATGTCTGTGTGATTTTTGTGTTTGGTAGTTCACATTGCATTATTCTGAGTATTTTAATTATAGAAAAGTCAACAGTATTTGGAACCAAATTTCACTGTGGTGAAAAATTCACTGAGATATGAATTTAAAATGTCACTAATGAGGAGAGGGATTTTTGGTGGCCTTGACCTTTGACCTTGATGAACTCCGATGTTATTGGGCCCTAAGGAATATTTCCACAAAGTCACAAATATTAGTTCAAAACATTTTTAGTCATATTGCTGACAGACAGATAAATGAACAGGGGTGAAAACATAACCCCCTCCTCCTATGGATGGGTGAGGTAATAAAGGCTAGGGTGCTACTGTATTTGTTACAGGATGTCTTGTGTGCACGCGGGAAAATCGAAGAGATTGGAAATTTTAAAGCTTCGTCAGATTCCCAAGTTCGCAGGGTGTGTTTGGTATACAGCATGTGGAGAATTGTCTAAACTAACTGGTAGGATTTGTTCCATTTGTGCAACCTAGTACTTAGACTTGATTAGAAAGCAAATTGATTCTCTCACAGTATTTTCGTTTGTGGTTCAAAGGCTGCAACAACTGTTACCGTAATCCATTACTCGCCCTGCTATGTGACATGTATCTAATAAACGTAGGGAGAACATCAAACTTGACGCATGTAGATTTTCTCCTCTGTATGTTTCCATGCTGCGCACTCATTTATGTGGTCACAGTCAGTACCAGTGTCAACTCGATCACCACATCATTTCATGCTCCATTCCAGCCGGCTGGCTAGTAATCCAGGTCATATCAGCAGCAGTGAAGATGGTCTCCCTGAATTTCTGATGCTGTTACAACAGCCAACGTTGATCCTCTCCGCAGTGGGATGCAGGACCACCATTTGGGAGTCATGACCAAATTAAGAGTAACTTTACCCCAAGAATCCTCTCTGACAGAAGCCTTCTCCTCTTCAGATTTAAAAGGTGCAGCAGTGGTCGTGCAGTGTTTAAATGCCTTGTCTGACTATTAAACTTTGCTGATAAATCATTTCTCAAAATAAACTTTCTGTTTGATATGTTTTAATGCTGATACGTGTTCTGCTGTAAGTCTCAGCTGTAGCTGCTGGAAGTATCTTGATATGACCTCACACAATCGGTGACTGTTTAATATTTTCAACAAACATGCAGCAATCCTAGTGCATCACTATTCTGTTTGTTTGTTTTTTGGTGGAATTTTCCCTTTAATAAGCATAATGCTTATGGATAGTCTCTGAGCTAACAGTATTAGGTCAATTAAAAAACATTCCCATTCCAGTAGTAATAGTACAGATTGACTAAGCAGCAAATCAGAGTCACTCGATGCAACTTCAGTTTTGTATGTTCGGTATTCCCTGGAACTGTTGTCCCTGTTGTGTATTTAACCCAACAAGTATTTGTTCATGTTTAGTGTTTAAGAGTTTTTGTGTCATTTAACTGTGGTGGAGAGAGTCAAGTGTGTGTGTGTCTGAGGAAGATGTGCATCAATCTTAGCTGCTGAGGTAATACCTGACCCGTGTGACATTGTCAGATATTCCTGTTGTGCTCTTGTTGGACTGAAGTGGATGCAAACATGGATTATTGATAATGGAAACTATCAATATTTCAAATAACAATTCCATGCTGCAATAAATTATTTTTTTAACAGTGAACTGGAACTGTGTGTAGTGTTTTGGGGAAGTGGAAGAGAAAAGGTCAGCTGGGAAACAAATGATTCAAACTTGTTATTCTTGAATCTAAAAAAAAAAAAAAGTTTATCCTGACAGTTCTACCAGAAAGCAGTTCCTCTTCCTTCTTTAATAAAAATTCTTTATTAAATGTACACATACAGCCAGTTGTGGTAAACTAGCTGTATATGAAAACTGATGTTTCCCACAAGTGATGCAGAAATATCCCCCTAGTTGCAAGGAGGTTTTACTCCAGTGTCACTGAGCCAATAAATACATTTAAACACTGGTATTTTAAGAAGACACTACAGACACCAACACTGAGGATGTATATGATTTTATTGACACTTAAACAGTCCTGTGGATCTGGTCGCTGTACAGAACCTTCAACACTTGTAAAAGGACCATTGCACATGTGTGAATACACAGTTATAAAATGTGATTTATACAAAGGGCGGATTCAAATGTACATGGCCCAGATTCTGCAAAATCATTCTTCATTTGTACAGTACAACTTTTTTTTTTTTTTTTTGAACACAACAGAAATCCACAGATGAATCACAGCTTTTCGAAGTTGCTGACATCATCACTGATGTGTCCTCTCCCAAATCCACCAGTCAACGAGGTTTTCGGACCTTTTATTTGTTTTAGGGACAAAGACGTGCAACCTGTTAAACTTTTCCAGTTTTATTAGCCATGTCACAAATTAGACACTCGGTTGATATTCACAGGACCTTCGTGAGTTCAGATTCAGGGGGTCCTCCTTCAACCACTCTGCCTGTCAATGATTAATATCCACACAAAGGCAGTAAGACATGTGCATGCTGTCCTGCCAAAATCCAGTTCTATCCAGGGCCTGTTTGATTTTCTCCAACAGAACATTATAGAGTCCCCAGAACTTAAATAACCCCATGAGGGTGTTCACTGGTTTCCTTTTAATGGAAAACTACAATACAAAGTTTATGTTTAAATATACCGAACTAGGTCTTTGCAACTCTGAATCAAAATTTAGTTTAAGCAATACGTAACTGAACCAAGTAAATAGGACATAACA
>JAMQGT020007623.1:0-33862 GCA_024447675.2 Pterophyllum scalare | reverse complement strand
CTATGTGTAAGTCTACTTGGTTCCATTACGTATTGCTCTTGGCATTTGCCAGAGAACACCAGGATTGGCAGAAAGCAGGTTCACACTGAGCACATGTGACAGACGTGACAGAGTCTGGAGACGCCGTGGAGAGCGATCTGCTGCCTGCAACATCCTTCAGCATGACCGGTTTGGCAGTGGGTCAGTAACGGTGTGGGGTGGCATTTCTTTGGAGGGCTGCACAGCCCTCCATGTGCTCGCCAGAGGTAGCATGACTGCCATTAGGTACTGAGATGAGATCCTCAGACCCCTTGTGAGACCATATGCTGGTGCGGTTGGCCCTGGGTTCCTCCTAATGCAGGACAATGCTAGACCTCATGTGGCTGGAGTGTGTCAGCAGTTCTTGCAAGATGAAGGCATTGAAGCTATGGACTGGCCCGCCCGTTCCCCAGACCTGAATCCGACTGAGCACATCTGGGACATCATGTCTCGCTCCATCGCACCACAGACTGTCCAGGAGTTGGCGGATGCTTTAGTCCAGGTCTGGGAGGAGATCCCTCAGGAGACCATCCTCCACCTCATCAGGAGCATGCCCAGGCGTTGTAGGGAGGTCATACAGGCACGTGGAGGCCACACACAATACTGAGCCTCATTTTGACTTGTTTTAAGGACATTACATCAAAGTTGGATCAGCCTGTAGTGTGTTTTTAACCTTTAATTTTGTGTGTGACTCCAAATCCAGGCCTCCATTGGTTAATAAATTTGATTTCCATTGATGATTTTTGTGTGATTTTGTTGTCAGCACATTCAACTTTGTACAGAACAAAGTATTCACTGAGAATATTTCATTCATTCAGATCTAGGATGTGTTATTTGAGTGTTCCTGTTATTTTTTTGAGCAGTGTATATAGTCAATGATCAAGAGAAACTCAAAACATTCAGTTTAAGATGCAAACTGATGGTAAACCTCAAATTCAGAAGGGTTGTTGTTCACAAAGACATACAAAAGAAACCAGAGGATTTTTAGCTTTGGCCAAATGAGTGTCAATTGATCAAAGTGATAGAAAGAGGAGTGAGGTGTGTGGCACTGCTTCTGAGGCAAACCTTCACATCATCTGGTGAACAGAAATCTGTTCTTATTTTTAAATGTGAATGTATAATTTTATCCACACCTGTGAAGCTGTATTTCATTTGGAATTTGAAGTATCCTTCCCATTGTGTTTTTTTAAAATCATAATAATAAATAAAACATAACCGTATTAAAACATTACAAAATACATTAAAAAATTGAAACTTCAACAGTTCATCCTGGACTTGTTTTGGAAACTTCAATAGTTACTTCCTCCAAACCATCAACAGATCCTATTCCTACTAGACTGCTAGTCCTACCTGAAAGTCCTTCCATCAATTGATGCTTCAATATTAAAAATGATCAATCTATGTGCCACGGGCTTTTAGGGTTATGCAGATGATACTCAGCTTTATCTATCCATGAAACTAGATGACACACATCAATTAGTTAAACTGCAGGAATGTCTTAAACACATAAAGGCCTGGATGACCTCTAATTTCCTGCTTCTAAATTCAGATAAAACTGAAGTTCTTGTGCTGTCCCCACAAATCTTAGAAACATGGTGTAAAAACCGGATACTTACTCTGGATGGCATTACTTTGGCCTCCAGTAACACTGTGAGAAATCTTGGAGTCATTTTTGACCAGGATATGTCCTTCAATGCACATATTAAACAGATATGTAGGACTGCTTTTTTGCATTTGTGCAATTAGAAACATCCTTTCTCAGACTGTAGCTGAAATGCTAATTCATGCATTTATTACTTCTAAGCTGGACTACTGTAATTCATTATTATCAGGCTGTCCTAAAAGCTCCCTGAAAAGCCTTCAGCTGATCCAAAATGCTGCAGCTAGAGTACTGACAGGGACTAGAAAGAGAGAGCATATTTCTCCCATATTGGCTTCTGTTCATTGGCTCCCTGTTAAATCTAGAGTAGAATTTAAAATCATTCTCCTAACATAGCAAGGTCTTGAATAGGCTGCTGGGGGATTCCCATTTTCTTTTTCTGTTTCTTTTGATTCACCTTATTTACTTTGTTTATACTACACTCAAATCATTAGTTATTATTAATCTCTGTCTCTCTTCCACAGCATGTCTTTTGTCCTGTCTCTCTCACCTCAGCCCTAACCAGTCACGGCAGATGGCTGCCCCTCCCTGAGCCTGGTTCTGCTGGAGGTTTCTTCCTGTTAAAAGGGAGTTTTTCCTTCCCACCGTCACCAAATGCTTGCTCATAGGGGGTCGTTTTGACTGTTGGATTTTCTCTTTATTACTGTAGGGTCTTTACCTTACAATGTAAGGCGACTGATGTTGTGGTTTGGTGCTATATAAATAAAATTTAATCGAATTGAATTACTTAAGTGCTTCAGAGGGGGATGGCCATTAAGCCAAAACCACACAAATTCAAATCAGGTATGTTTCTTTTTTTCTTTTTAATGAGGACATCAAGAACTTAATTGATAAAGCCTCTTATGCAAACAAACTCTCTATGTATAGAGTCTTTAAACTGAGGAACAGGAACAGAGAATAGTTTGGTTGGAATCTCCTGAAGAATTACAGCTCTATGGATTCTAAAGCTGTGATGTCAGTAATCCCTCTAAAGTTGTTCTGTGCCTCTCCTTTAACGCCACCTGCAGGTCAACAGATGGATCTCCTTGAAGCTGTGTGAAATAGGTGAGAACAAAGTTATTTCACTGCTAATAATAAACAGTATTAAAATATACACAGCTGAGTTACACCATTCTGACCACTCAAACAAAGTGGAAGAAAACTGATTATCTGGTAACACATGTGAAGGTGTTCTGGGATATGAGATGGAAAGGGAAAACATGTTATTAAATGTGGGGGAAATAGAGAAGAATGGAGGGCTTGTGGCGTGCTCCTGGTCTGTGGTGTTGTGTGCCTGCCAACACTGATCTCATTAGGAACTAATCATGGACTGGTCACAGGTGTTGGGGGATGCTTTGGAACAGCTCTGAGCTGCAGCAGCTCCAACTCAAAGTTTGAAAGAATTAAAGGACCTGTTGTCTTGGTGCAAGCCACCACAGCGCACCCTCTGAGCTCTTGTTAAAGCGTCAGCCTTAACCAGTCATGGTTCAGTCTGCTGCATAATAAGCAAGCCATTATATTTTGGCTCATTCATTTGTGAACACATTAGTTTGACATATTTCTAGGTAAAATTATATATTGGACATTTTGTTGAATTTCACACGGTTCGATTCATGTATTTCCATCTGTGTTTGTATTCAGAGAAGCTGAACTCACTTGCTGCTACAGAGAGAAGCTTCACAGTCAAGATGTTCACCTTCCAGTTCTTCACTCTCTTCTCCTCGCTCTTTTATGTGGCCTTTTTTCTGGGCAGGTACTTTGGCTGCCATCTTGCAATCCTATATAAATGCACCAAAGCTGTTCTCTGCTTACAAAGCATATTATTTACTTATATTATATAAATAAAGTATTCTTAAAAATTAATAGTTGAAAAAAATTAAAGCTTAAATAATTGGCTTACTGATTAACTCAACTTTTGGCAGAAAAGTCATTTACATTTTTTGTTATTTTTATGGATAAATACACACTCTTTCATTTTTAAGACTCTTTAAATGTATTTTATTTTTAATATCTATATAAAATGAGTAATTTACTGTATTTTAATAATATTATTAAAAATGTCATCACTAGGGCTTCAGGAAGATTTTGAATGCAAGAAAACATTTTTTTTCAGTGTGGTCTTGGTACTTCTGCTTAAGTAAAGAGTTCTTCCAACACTGCCTACATAATGCCTTTTGAATACACTGCTAGTGGGACAGAGAGTGACCCTTACCATACTGTTATTAGAGACTGCGGTACACTCACCATTATAGCTATAACCAGATGTACATTTACAGGTTTCACCAGCTGATTGCTGATGTGATGTTGCCTTTTCACAGGATAAATGGCCATCCTGGAAACTATGTGCGCCTCGCTGGGTTTCGACTGGAAGAGGTAAGAAAATTCAGTCTGACATTTGTGTGCCATCTGTAGTGCTAACATGTATCTCATGTGTTGTGGGTTTTGTAGTGTCATCCTAGTGGCTGTATGACAGACCTGTTCATCCAGATGGCTGTAATCATGCTGCTCAAACAGACTCTCAACAACATCTTTGAGTTCACAGGACCGTAAGTGTCCTGTCTTTTCATTTAAATTCCCCTTTAAGGAAACAGCTGTAGGACCTCCGTTTAAAAACTATGTTAATGTGTCACATTTCTCCATTTATGTACTTTCCAGCTGGTTGAAGAGACTTCTGTATAAAAAATCTGCAAAGAAGTGGGAGAGGAAATGTGGTCGCTGTTATAGGAAGGCCTGTCGTGATCAACAGGGACGCGTTGAACCATGTGACATTTGCAAACTTCGCGACTGGCTGTGCAACTATCACCTGGCCAAGAGTGACGCCTTCAGCCTGTTCAATGAATTCCTGGAAATTGGTAGGTGTACTTAATCTTCTGAGCCCATTCTTTTTTTAACTCACTGGATACAAGGTGCATTGTTTCCTTGGATGAGTGAGAAATGTCAGCAACAGCAAAACAGTGAACCCTGATGTGTCTGAGATGTTTGTGCAAAGGTTAAATGTTGAAGGGGGACAATCATGAGCAGATGCAGGTCAAAGAAAAACTGAATCAGGTGCATTTTTGCTGCAATGGGACTAATAGGTACCACTACAGTGGCCATTAAACTGAAGTGGGTGCATGTCCTTGATATCTTTACTTAATATTTGCTTTAATATTGTAGGATCTCTACCTTACAATATAAAGTGTCCTGAGATGACTGTTATTGTGAACTGCTGTTGTATAAATAACTTTTTTCCACACATTAATTCAGTAAGGTCACCTCATTTTATCTTTCATCATGAAACAAATATAAACACTGTCTCTTTACTGAAATAATTTAACCACTTATTTACATTTCCATGTCTGTGTCGCCCAGTGATCCAGTTCAGTTTCACCACCATATTTGTGGCAGCATTTCCCCTCGCGCCCCTTTTGGCTCTCATCAACAACATCTTTGAGATTCGTCTGGATGCTATCAAGATGGTCCGCCTGGAGCAACGGCTGGTTCCCAAGAAGACTAATGACATTGGTGAGCCGAGTGTCATTTTCTATACAGTTAGGTGCTTGGAGGTTTGGACAGTGACACAGTTTTTGTCATTTTTCCTCTGTACACCACAACAGTTAAATCAGTCAAGATGTGAATGAAGGGCAGACTTTCAGCTTTCATTCAAGGGGTTTAACAAAATTACTCCATTAACTGTTTAGGAATTACAGGCAGTCTGTTCAGTCCCCCTTTTTTCAAAGACTTGCTTGTTTTAGGAGGAGCTATGCCTCAAACAAGCCTGATTGTCAAATTTAATTTTAGCTAATATTCCATTCTTAAAGTAGTATGGGGTGATGGGAGGACTAAATATAGAGTCCAACATAACCACTTTTTTGGTTTTCTCCAGGTGAGACACAATCTGATTTTCTATTTCCAAAAAAAAAACCAAACAACAGAAGGCCCACTTCTCAAATTTAATTTAGCTGCACATAATAGCAGGAAATTCACCTACTTATTCGATGCTATACCACACCCTGCTGGTTGTACTGCTGTCCACAGGAACACAGAGTTGTGGAGTAAAGACTTGGAGGCTGAGCTTGATGCCACTGTATGGTCAGTGGCTTTTGAATCGGTTAAAAAAAAAGAAAAAGAAACTCAGAGAGCCAGTACAGAGTTACTACACTCACTGCAGCGCTCTCCTTACTTCCTAAACAAAATCAGGCCCCAGGTCTCTCCCCTTTGTGTGAGGTGGGAAAAAAAGAGGTAACAACCTACTTCCACTGTGCACTACCCCTTAATAAATCCCGGTATTGGAAAAATATTGCTAGGGAGCTCAGATCAATTTTCCACAAAACAGTGAAGTTAGAACCAGTTTGATTTATTTTAAATGCACATACAGGAGGGCTCTTTATCTACAGGACAGTTTTCCCTAATGGGTAAACCTCTCCTTTTGGCACGGCGATGAATTTCTTTCCAGTGGATCAGAGAACATCCCCCTTCAGTAACTCAATGGTGTACAGAGACATTTAAGGCCTTTCCAATGGAGTGTCTCAGTGCTGCCGTAAAGGGCAATGACAATACATTTTAGTCTATCTGGCACCTTTTCTGACTTGCCTCCCTCTGACCTTGCTGACTTTTTACAGAAGGGGCGACCACACTTACTTTACTTTTCCTCAGTAAATCATAGTAATGTATTTTTTCTTTCTCTCTCTGGTATATTACCGGTGTAGTTTTTGTTTTAATACGATAAGTAAATATGTGCAATTCATGTAATGTATTTTTTTATTTTGTTTCAATCTGTGCTGAACAGTTTGTTAATGTTTGTTAATGCTGCCACTGCCCACAGTAAACTTGCAAAATTGCCAGTGTTTAAATACTCACATCTAACTGATCTATGAATCAAAATTTCTTGTTTTCAACAATAGAAATCAAAAGACTTGGCCAGCATAAAAAGAACCAACTGACTGATTTTCATTCTAAGCACAGCCAACATGAACATTCAGTCAGTTATGTGAAAATTCAATAGAATGAGTGTAACTTTTATCTTGTCTGCAGGTGTGTGGACAGAGCTGCTGGAGGTCATCGGTGTGTTGGCAGTAATTGCTAATGGTCTGGTTATTGGAGTCACATCAGACTTTATTCCTCGCCTTGTCTACCGTTACCGTTATGGCCCATGTGCTCAAGGATTCACTCACACAGAGTCAGTCAGATTTCAGCTGGTAGAAAGAAGTGATAACATGTGAGTAGACTGGGTTCTGTCTCATCTCATGTGTTATGTGCTCTTGTTGCAGCTGCATGGAGGGCTACATTAATGACACTCTGTCAACAGCCTTTATGGATCCCTTGAACTCCGACGTATTTATAGATCCCAGTGAGAGGCATAGCTTCAGTGTCACACAGTGCAGGTGAGACACCTGAACTACTCTGCTTGGTGTAAACATACAAAAGAGTCGTCCACAGATGTGATTAACAGGATAACCTGTGTCACATGTGCAGCTACAGAGACTACAGGAGTGCAGAGGACCACTCGCTGACTTCTCAGTTCTGGCTGGTCCTGGCTGTGCGCTTTGCCTTTGTTATCCTCTTTGAGGTTTGTTCTTCACATGTGGGTGGGACTGTGTTGTTTTTAAAATTGAAATGGCCGGCTGAATATTTCCTTGTGTGTGTCTTGTGTGTTTCGACAGCATGTTTTAGTGTTGTGTAAGTTTATAGCAGCCTGGTTCATCCCAGATAATCCCACACGTGTGAATAATAAACGCCTGCACGACAAACTGACTCGACTGAAAAAGGAGCTACGGTAAGTCGGCATTCAGTTCAGTTCAGTTCAATTTTATTTATATAGCACCAAAGCACAACAAACAGCTGCCTCAAGGTGCTTTATACTGTAAGATAAAGACACTACAATAATTACAGAGAAAACCCAACAGTCAGAACGACCCCCTATGAGCAAGCATTTGGTGACAGTGGGAAGGAAAAACTCCCTTTTAACAGGAAGAAACCTCCAGCAGGACCAGGCTCAGGGAGGGGCAGTCATCAGCTGTGACCGGTTGGGGCTGAGGGGAGAGAGACATGACAAAGGACACGCTGTGGAAGAGAGGCAGAGATTAATAATAACTAATGACGTGGGCTTCATTGATAATTGGGAAAGTTTCTGGGGAAAACCTGGTCTTGTTAGGAGAGACAGCATCCATCCCACTTTGGATGGAGCAGCTCTCATTTCTAGGAATCTGGCCAAATTTATCAACCCTCCTAAAACCTGACTACCCAGGGTTGAGACCAGGAAGCAGAGTTGCAGTCTTACACGCCTCTCTGCAGCTTCTCTCCTCCTGCCATCCCCCCAAAACCCCATCCCCATAGAGACGGTGCCTGCTCCCAGACCACCAAAAAACAAACCTAAAATCAGCAGAAAACTGTTTAAGCATAAAAATTCAAAAAGAAAAAATAATATAGCTTCATCAACTGCACCAAAGAATAAAACAATTAAATGTGGATTATTAAACATTAGGTCTCTCTCATTCCTTCATTATTATGCTCTTCAGTGCCATGTGCCAACACAGTGCAGAGCAGCTACCTAAACTCTGCTCCCAGTGAGGTAGATTATTTCATCGATAGTTTTACATCCTCACTGCGTACGACTTTGGATACTGTGGCTCCTCTGAAAAGGAAAGCCTCAAATCAGAAGTGCCTGACTCCGTGGTATAATTCACAAACGCGCAGCTTAAAGCAGATAACCCGTAAGCTGGAGAGGGAATGGCGTCTCACTAAATTTTTGTGTGTGTGTGTGTGTGTGTGTGTGTGTGTGTGTTTTCCAGTGAATGGAAATGCAGCAGATCAACAGATGTCTGACTCCCCCGTGCTGACCTCAGTTCTGCTCCCTCTGACAAATGCTACCTGGTTAAAATATGAACTGGAAAGATGGATTCTTCTTATAATTTATATTTGTGGCACTGGATTTCAGCTGGAACTTTATGAGGTTTATATGTTTATGTGTCAGGGTATTAAAAGACTACAGCTGTGATGTTTTTATATTAAAATATATTTTTGTCATTTAATGTGGTTAATACCTTGTTGCAGGTCTTGTGAGATGAACAGTTTCCAGCCAAGAGTCAAAAGATTATCATTTACAAGTTGTCTAAACTGCTTATTGAACATTTAACTGCCTGTACGCACGTAAGTGTGTGTTCATGCATTGCCAGGTACCAAACAAGTGTGTCCCACTTCCATGCTACTTTAAATCATTATCAAGGCAGTGCTCAATTACATTATTTCTGCTAAATCCAAGAGCAGACTGGAATAACTAATAATCATCAGTGACAGCTTTGTTAGGAGCTTCCACACACAATAATGTGTTTACATTTAAAACCCAGTACTGCATATCAGAGACTCTGTGGACCAACATGAAGGTTAAATGTGTATTTTTATCAAAGGTTTACACAAATACCAAGTACAGTTTCCATTAATAGGTCATGAGAAAATAATGTCTCTTTATAGCAGACCTACATGCTTCTAGATCATTGGGTTTATGATTTGTCATGTGACTCATGTATGACTGCTGAGATTTGATGAAGCTGCTGGGGATGAATTCTGCAGATGTGAGGTTCTAAACAGGAAGTCATTCAGTGACCTGGCGCATGCGTTCTTTCTGCTGTTGCTGCGTTACAATGTTTGACATTTTTTAATCTTTTAAATGTTTTAAAACCAAACAAGAAGTTGTTTACAACCACAGTTTCATAGGGTATGTTTGGACTGAGCCAGAGTCATGAGGGGGTGGGGGATCCTCAGCGGTAACGAGCTGTGAACACGTTTACATGCTGGCTCATGAGTGCTGATGTTGGAGCGTTGGGCTCACAGAATCTTCACTCTCATCAGCTGATTTAAATTTGTATACTGACACTGTCTGCAAGCCATACACAGGATCCAGACTAAGAAGATGATGTGCTGAAGGAAACAAATACTTTGTTTGACTGTGGCACCGAGGATGAGATCCTCTTTCTTTAACATCCTAAGTCTGAGGAATGAAATTAGTTATCTTCCGAGGTTGAACAGGGACAGAGGAGAGATGGGCACATTATTGTAAAGTGATGCTGATGATTTCCGTACAATCACAAATGAAAGTAGGTTAGAAAAAACCTTGTTGTGTGGATGGGTGGGAGGGTGAGATTCTGTGGAAAAAAACTGTGTGTGGGTCTCTTTAGAGGTGCTGCAGGTTAGATGTCGTCATCTCACCAGCGACATCTTTGCATTCACTCATGCTGTTGTATTTTCTGATGCACAAAACCCCACACCCACACTGGTGTGATTTCTTGTGAAGAAGCTGGTTTCATGGCAGTGTCTCATCAGATGCTTAGACGATGCAGAATAGAATAGATTACACACATTTCATTGTCTTATTGCTACATTACTTTGAAGCTTCATTAACTCAGATAATTATTTTTGGCATTGTCTATAAAAATGTGTAAGGAATATTTTAGAATTGTACCACTTCCACTTGTGATGAATGACTGATCTGTAACATCATGTTCCCCAGAAGGAACATGCAGAAAACGTTTTAAAAGGTCATGCCAGGAAATAAATCCTCTACTCTGCATTCTGAATTTAGGCCCTTTCCATGTCACATTTTGATTCACACTATTGGAGAAACTAAAGCTGTGTGACACACACTTTCTGTTTAATGTGGATTTTAACAAGAAGTGGCTATTTTGTAAAAGTTATGACAGAAGAAAACAGCGGTTGCATTGACTTGTATGTGTCCGAAATGCAGGTTTCTCAAGGGATAGATTTGCACAAGCTGAGGGAAAATGTGTCAAAAATTAGAATATGATGAAAAAGTTGATTTATTTCAGTAATTCCATTCAAAAAGTGAAACTTGTATATTATATTCATTCATTACACACAGACTGATATATTTCAAATGTTTGTTTCTTTTAATTTTGATGATTATAACTGACAACTAATTAAAACCCCAAATTCAGTATCTCAGAAAATTAGAATATTATTTCAGACCAATACAAAAAAAGGATTTTTAGAAATGTTGGCCAACTGAAAAGTATGAACATGAAAAGTATGAACATGTACAGCACTCAGTACTTAGTCGGGGCTCCTTTTGCCTGGATTACTGCAGCAATGCGGCGTGGCATGGAGTCCATCAGTCTGTGGCACTGCTCAGGTGTTATGAGAGCCCAGGTTGCTCTGATAGTGGCCTTCAGCTCTTCTGAACTGTTGGCTCTGGCGTATCCCATCTTCCTCTTCACAATAGCCCATAGATTTTCATAGGGGTTAAGGTCAGGCGAGCTTGCTGGCCAGTTAAGAACAGGGATACCATGGTCCTTAATGCAGGTACTGGTAGCTTTGGCACTGTGTGCAGGTGCCAAGTCCTGTTGGAAAATGAAATCTGCATCTCCATAAAGTTGGTCAGCAGCAGGAAGCATGAAGTGTTCTAAAACTTCCTGGTAGACGGCTGCGTTGACCTTGGACCTCAGAAAACACATCGGACCAACACCAGCAGATGACAGGGCACCCCAAACCATCACTGACTGTGGAAACTTTACACTGGACCTCAGCCAACGTGGATTCTGTGCCTCTCCTCTCTTCCTCCAGACTCTGGGACCTTGATCTCCAAAGGAAATGCAACATTGACTTTGATCAGAGAACATAACTTTGGAGCACTGAGCAGCAGTCCAGTCCTTTTTGTCTTTAGCCCAGGCGAGACGCTCTGACGCCGTCTCTTGTTCACGAGTGTCTCGACTTCTTTCCACCCAGTTTGGGTGATGTGAGCATGGTGACAGGTTCCATCAAGATATCTCTGAAATGGAGAGCAGGTACCAAGGGCACTATAACGCAGACATGATGGTGACTACTGCTGGATTCTACAGCGTCAAACTTCATGAAGCACAAGAGCAAGTGTTTGTCACACCTTTGAACTGTTTAGGCAGACCAACTGTGGACTGCATTAGTTTGAGATTCCTCATATGATTGATTTTGGTATCTGTGTCTTTTTTTTAAGAAGGTATTTTTTTGGGTTTAATTTATGGTTTTCCAGTGGAGATAGGAAGGTGGGGAGGAGAAACTAAGCAAGACAAATGGCAACAGGCCCGGACTCAAACCTGCGCCGACCGCACAGCCAAGCGGTATGCAGGGTCGCCTGCTCACACCCTGATCTATCCTGGTGCTCCGTCCGTGTCTTTTTTTCGCCAGTTGTATGTTCATGGTGTACTTTTCTAATTAACTCATTGACGTCAAGTTTGGTGATTGTGGTAAATGGACTAGTTCTTATACAGCACTTTTCTACTCTCCTGAGCACTCAAAGCGGTTATACAACACATTTACATTCACCCATTCATACAAGCACTTCCATGTGTAACTAAGCTAAGTGCTTTTATTATCCAACATTCACACTCCAACGGTTGCGTCGAAGAGCAACTTGGGGTTAAATATCTTGTCCAAGGATACATTGGCTTGCAGCCTGGGGTAGCCAGGAATCGAACCGCTGACCTTCCGATCAGTGGGTGACCTGCTCTACCTCCTCCGTATTGTATTAACTGTAATTCCTAAACAGTTAATGCAATAGTTTCACTAAACCAGCTGAATTAAAACTAAGTCTGCACTTAATCCATATCCTCAATGTTTGATTCAAACTCCATTGTGATGGTGTACAGAGGCAAACTGTATCACTGTCCAACTACTTATGGACCTGAGAGAGTTTATTCCATCCAGGGTGGCTGTGGCTCAAGAGGCAGAGCAGATCATCTACTAATCAGAAGGTTGGTGGTTCAATTCCTGGCTGCTCCACTCCTCAAGTTGCTCTCCAATGCAACCGTTGGAGAAGGTGAATGTTAGAAAGCACTTTGAAATAGAAAACAGTGAATGCAAATATGTTGTATGAGTGCTCAGCTATATAAGAACTAGTCCATTTACCGTCTTAATGGAACATGCAATCCAAAAAGGACATAGTTGGAAAAAGTCATCATGGTATCTCCATTGTAGATTTCAGAGTTTTTTTTGTGGATATCTAATCCTACAAGAATACATCAATATCTATACCGATATTCAAATCACAACCCCGGTGGCCTCAAGGTGCTTTATACTGTAAAGACCCAACACTCAAAATGGACTGATGGGCCTAATGGCAGTCAGAGTGCTGCTGCCCAGCCTGTCTGTGGGTCCCTCCATGGATATGCCTCCCCAGCATCGCTGAGTCACCACCAAACCAGTCAAGCTGAATAATGTTATAGGCAGCATTACATTCTCCACGGCTTCTCCAGACACTTCCACGTCTGTCACATGTGCTCAGGGTGAACCTGCTCTCATCCGTGAAAAGCACAGGGCACCAGTGGAGGACCTGCCAGTTCTGGTATTCTATGGTAAATGCCAATCAGGCTCCACGTTGCTGGGCAGTGAGCACAGGGCCCACTAGAGGATGTCGGACCCTCAGGCCACCTTCATGAAGTCTGTTTCTGGTTTGTAGCTCTGCAGTGCTCATCCTGTTCCTCCATACACAAAGGAGCAGATCCTGGTCCTGCTGATGGGTTAAGTCCTAGAGTGACTGCCTATCTCCTGGAGTCTCCTCCATGCTCTGAGACTGTGCTGGGAGACAGTGGCGCAAAAAGCAGGTATGCACTATATGCAATGAATACGGAGACTGCGTGGGAGGGGGGTCTCTTGTGCCACGTGTCACTTGTGTTCCTGCACGTAGGACAGTACAGTAGCAGTTATGATCACACAAAACTCAAGCAAGCATATCTGAGCCACAACTACACATCAGATGTTTGGGTCAAACTGTCTTTAATACATTTTTATAAAGTCATTAAATACCTTCTTTCATAATATATTGACATTCACACTTCATTGTGGACATTCATGTCATTCCTCTATGACCCACCAAAAAGAACACGAGTTAATGAACAAAAGTTGGACACATTTCAGAAGCATTACGAGCGGCACATCCAACCTCAGAAATATTTGACTTCCTGTATCATTCCATAAGACTTGTGCAGTAGCTTGAGTTGACTGCAGTTTTTAGTCCATCCACATTGAAGCATGGCTATATAACAGATAAACATTTCTAAAATATATATGATGAGCACTGTGCAAAACACTAATTAAAGACAGTTTGTTTAAAATCTCCTGTATGGAAATGCATCGGCTTTTCATGGTCCTTTCCAATAATGTGACACAAACTAAAGAAGTTCATTTGATAACAGTCCGTTTATTTTGAATGCGATAAAGTATTTCTATAATCACGTCCTCTCCTTGATCTCAGAGCACAGTGTGTAGATGTGTGTAGATTTATACACTGTAGAAAGCAGGTGGAACATTCCTCTGATCCGTTGTTCTAACAACAGTCACTCCGACACATAAACCCAGCCTCGTTTCTCACCAACATGTATAATTCACGGTGCTGAACAGCTGTGATTTCTCTCAGTTTTATGAATCTCGTCCCCTCATCCAAGTGAAATATAGCCAGGTCAAAGTTCAGCTCCAGACAGATCTGCTCTCTTTGGTCATCCTGCTGGTGAGGTTTCTCAGTTTCTCAGCCTGGATTTGATCTATAGGATAAGTCTCTGTGCCAGGATCTTGCGGTTGATCTCAGCCAAGGCCACAGAAAACACAAAGGCCTTCTCATCAGAGAGACTCGCATATATATCCACTTCCTTCTCCTGTTTCTCTGCGAATACACACAAAAAAAACAATCAGAGAAAACATTTATTTATTTCAAACATTTATTGCAAAATATGTCATTCAACTTAACACTGACCTTTGAATCATATAAGCATTTTTAAAAAAAAGTTCCTAGATCAAGGGATGAACCAGTGTTGTGTCTACAACACAGGCAACTTAGCAAAGAACCAATTTTAAATATTGTGTTTATCATTTATTTTATCATTAAATGGACATACACAGTGCCATATAGAGTTTCTCTACTTTGAGCCCTCAAAGTGCTATATACAAACAGTCCTCATTCATACAAGCACTTCTTTCTAGCATTCACAGTCATGGTTGCATTGGAGAGCAACTTGGGGTTCAATGGGTTTCTTTGGCATGCAGACTGGAGCAGCCAAACCACCGACCTTCCAATCAGCAGATGACCTGACATTAGTTATTTGTTCCCATTTCTTTAGTTAAATCTATAAAAAAAAAAAGCCAAAGATTTACAGGCAGCACCTTGTACCAATGAGGTGATTCCCAAAGAGATAAAGCTGGCTGTGTTGTAAGCAGAACTAGAAATCATGTGCAAGTATGTGGAAATACCGGTTTCCCTGTCACAGGGAGCTGCAACTTAACAGATGTGATTATTGCACCTTTTGTATGTCAGTTTATTTTGTGAGTTCCTGCTCTTAACTGTGTGTCTTCCACATTTTCTCTGGTCCCACATTTCCTGTCTATCTATACTGTGACTAAGGATGTTTCAGGCAACTAATTTCTTAGTCGACTAAACAGGGGTGGGGGTGGGAATTAGTTTTAAGACTATTCAATTAGTGTAAGAAACACTCAGATATCAAGATAAATTGTAGGACTGTTTAATGGACAGTGTCAAAAACTGTCTAAACAAAGGCATTTGAAACCATTAACAGCATTCTTCTATAATAAATCGCACTTTAAATGCTGCTTAACTGTGCAGCACTGTGCATTATGGACACTGCACCTTACACTCCAAATAAAGACAAAAAGCAAACTTAAAAATCAATGTTAAATATATGAAAGCAAGTTACTGCAAACAATGTTTATGCATCAGTAAAATATGAGAGAATAACATCAGAAAAATTAACAAATTGCAACTTAAAAGTGTGGCGCATTGTGCGACGCAATATGAATGATGCTCTTTGTTCTACAACTCCTACAACTCAATAAAAGTTAAAATCTAAAAGGATTATAAAACAATACAATATAACAGACATCCATCCATTTTCTCCTGCTTATCTGGGGCCTGAGCAGTGGAGCCCAGCCCTCCCCCTCCCCCTCCCCCAGCCCCCCCTCCCCCTCCCCCAGCCCCGATTCAGACTTCAGCGCTGGGTCTCTGTAGAGCTACGACGTAGCCTATGTGAGTGGCTGATGGCGTTTATGCCTATGCAGGTGTGTTGTCTGTGTGTTAATTCCCTTTCGGTTGTGTCTCAGAAACATAAAACGCTGGGACTTTTTTCCCTCCTGGGTCCTACTCTTTGCTGTGGTCAGTTTCTATTTAAGGTACAAACACATTTGTCCCTCTAGTTTTTTTCACTTCATTGTACAAAGATGGCTGTTTCTCGGGAGGTGCGCTTCAGGTTACGTTGTAAAAATTGAAAAATAACGATATTAGACCTCATAAAAATATCAGGCCAAGATTAACAGAGTTATGGTGTTTTTCTATAACAAAGTCTGGTGGCAGATGGCTGCGTAACATTTAAGACTTTAATTGGTGCCCAGTGCCTGTGAACAATTAGGCTAACCGACTACTACGTCTGGTACAGACTAGTGACAGTAGCGAAGATTAGTCATGTAGTCTGCACATCTCTACCCCCCCCCCCCACACACACACCCACACCATCGACAGTATCAGTACAAATTTAAAATGCAACTCTGAGTATGACTTATTTTTACCTCTCTCCTCTTCCTGTTTCTTCACCCCCACTGTTTTTGGTCTGCCCCTTCCTCTCCGTATGGGGTCTGATTGGCTGTTAGCTCGGGGTCTTCTCCTGTTCTCCATGTCATTGGTTAGAGGACACTCAATTCTCTCTCTGCGAATGCGCTCAGTCCTCCTCCGCCTGAAGTCCAGCTTGTCTAAAGCAGAAAACAAGGATAAGAAATGGCACGTTTAGAAATCTGTTCAGTCTGGTGTCGTTCACTCACTCATAAATCCTTGTTACTGTAGCACCGTTAATGTGGGCCAGCATAAGCTCAGGCACTAGTTTAACGGTCAAAGTTCTGGTTGCAGTCGTTGCTACCCCAGTAGTGTTTTTGGGTGCATCTTTTCTGTAGTCCAATGGACAGAGTTCAGTTCAGGGTTCTCCTGTGAATGGATGTTTCTGGCTGGCCACACCGTTCGCAGTCACCGTGGGCTGGGCTCGCCATCACAGAACGAGGATCGCTATAAAAACCAATCTACACAGCAGTGTAGAAGGTAAATATCTATGTCCATGTTCTAGTCTTCATGAGACCTCATCTAGTCTTACTACTCTCAATAGAGCATCCATGTTTCCATGGTTTATTTTGATGCTTAGTCAGCTTCAAAATAAACCATCATGTTTTAGCAGTACACATCATGACATGAAACAATATAACCAATGAATTAATATGTATATATATAAGCATATACTATGAACCAAGAATGCATTATTAACAACCAAAATAAGCTTTTAAGACCTTTAACCATGAAATATTAGTATTTATATTTACAACTAAATTATCTACAGTGCTAACAGCACTAAATCGCCTAGTTTAAAACTAAAACAGATACTAAGTTACATTTTAGGAACTGTTTAATGGACCGTCAAAAACTGTGTAAACCAAGGGATCTGAAAGCATTACCAAGAATGAATCACACTTTAAATGCTGCCTAACTGTATTATGTGATTACAAACACTGCATGTTATACTACAAACAGACAACGAAGACATTTTTTTAAATACACTTTTAAATATATGAAAACACGTTCCTGTAAACAATGTTTATGCATCATTAAAATATGAGGAAATAACATTAGAAAAATGAATAAACTATAACTTAAAAGTGTGGAGCACTGTGACACGCATGACGCTTGTTCTACAGTTCATGACACATCACAATCAATAATAGTTAAAATCTAAAATGATAAAATATAATACATCCATCCATCATTTTCTTCTACTCATCCGGGCCGGGTCGTGGGGGCCGCAGCCTGAGCAGTGAAGCCCCGCCCTCCCTCTCCCCAAGCCTCCACCTCCATGTTACCCCTGATTCAGACTTCAGTGCAGAAACATAAAATGCTGGCACCGTTCCCTCCTGGGTCCTACTCTTTGCACCTTAAATAAAAACTGACCACAGCAGACACATTTGTCCCTCTAGTTTTTCACTTCATTGTACTAACCTGGTAGAAGAAAATGACTGTTTCTCGGGAGGTGCGCTCCGGGATACATTGTAAAACTTCAAAAATAACTAACAATATTAGACCTAATAAAAATATCGGGCCGAGATTAACAGAGTTATGGCATTTTTCTATAACGATGTCAGATCGCTGCGTAACATTAGGACAGCCATTTGTTATTCCCAGTAGGTGTCCACTTCCAGCTGTCATGTCAGGTAGGTTTACATTTTCATTCGTCATATCTGGTAGATTTTCTCCACTTTGATGTTGCTCAACTGTCAGATCACAGGGCTCTTGTTCATCCTCTTCTGGAGATGTCAGAATAGGGTTTGCAGGTAAGTCAGAGACTTGAGGCTCAGGCTGGGAAGGCTGAGTTCGGAACGTTGAGTGATGGTTGTGGGATTTCACATACAGTACCAGTCAAGGTTACAAGAGTTTTGAATTTTACATTATAGTTCAGTTTTATTTCACTGTAACTTTTTCTTTTCTCTAATTCAGTTGGTTTTAGTTTTTAGAGTGGTTTTGCTAGATTTTATTGGCTTTCATTTTGTTTAATGGTTAGTTTTCATTAGTCTTAGTATTAATATGTTCATATTTTGTCAGGTGCAAGATTCAAGGTGCAACAAATCTGTCTGTGCATCCTCCCGCATCATATTAACTAGCCAGCAGTTCTTGTTTTGGTGAAAACTACATGATGGCTGTCACCTTTCTGCATGGCTGCGATGCTGGTTCTCTGTCAAAGCTGCTCAAACACACTAGCTTGATTAGATACTCACTAATTAGACTTCAGCGCTGGGTCTTTACACAACCTATTTGCTCTTATTCTTGTGTAGCTGCATTATGTGTGTTAATTACCTTGTGGTTGTGTACTGGTGTTTTATATGCGGCTGACAGAGAAAAATGTTGGGACTTTTTCCCCTTCTTGGTCCTCGCTCTTTGATCAATCCCTCATACCCATTCTGACAGTTTCAGCAGTCTCCCTCCAGGACTCTGATGACATTTGTGAGTCCTTATATTGATGCTTTGATTTTTATTCCTGATTGATTTTTCCCACTGATAAATTCAAAAACTACAGTGAAAAGTAGCTGGAAATGCACAAGAGGACTCGAGCTGTGCTCAACAGGCCAATCACAATCATTCTGGGCTGCGTGGACCTGATGTGTAGTTACGTGTCTCGAGAGGTGCAGGTCAGGTTACGTCGTAGGTCACTGCATAGGTTTAGAGTTTCTGTAGCCACCTTTTGCGTCCTCCTCAGGTGGACTTTGAGGTTGGTGGGTTTTTTCCCCTTGTGAATTGTTCCACACATTTTGCCATCATCCACAACAAGGCAGTTGGTTCCCATATAAGACTCTGCCGCTTTCTCCTAACCTTTGCTGTTGCCATTATTTTGCAGACTAGTGCACTGAGCAGTAGGGCTGCAACGATTCATCGACAATTGATGACGTTGACTACAAAAATTTGTCGACGTGGAATTTCATCATTGAAGCGTCATATTTTAAAACCCTTATCTTCCACTTATGTGATTTTGTAACTGCAATACACTACAGGAAGGTATGGGGACAGTATTACCTCTGTCATTTGCCAATAACAACAATACCAACAAAGAAGACAGTAATGTGAACAACATAACGATGGTGGAACAGAGAGGAGGGTGGAGAACATGAAAGAAAATGGAGACAGACTGTCAAAGGTGTGGGAGCAAACAAACATGAAAACAAAGCGCACTTCATCTATAATTTCAGTTGAAAATAAGTCTTCCTGCATCTCAGTTCCACTGTATATTTTGCGTACCCCTAATAATTATTTCAAAGAAGAAATGGCAGATTTAAAACAATAATTTTTAAAACAAGGGTACATGGTTCTAGCTAGCAGTTGATCGCCCGGTGCTGTGCCAGTCTGGTATTGTCGTGCAGAGCTGAAAATTTCAGCTGTTAGCTACCGGAACGGACTGCTGTCATTGCAGTTTGCAAGCAGGTGCGGCCATGGTCATTCGGTATCGTTCTCTCTGGGTACTCTGGTTTCCTCCCACAGTCCAAAGACCTGCACCAACTGGGGTTAGGTTAATTGGTTACTCTAAATCGCCCATAGGTGTGAATGTGAGTTAATGGTTGTCTATCTCTCTGTGTTAGCCCTGTGACAGGCTGATAACCAGCTCAGGGTGTACTTTACCTCTTGCCCTCTGATAGTGGAAGTGGAAGAAAATGGATGGATGGACATCTTTTCCTTGTACCAAATGGTCAAAATTCCATCAAACAGCTGAATGAACCTAACCCTACCACATAACTTTAAATGGCTTGTCAAAGACCTGCTGGGTCTTTTTTGCATTTTGAAAAACACAAGATTCTAAATTTCCCCCATAATTATAAACAATCTTATCAGTGGATTAATACCCCGGAAATACTGGAATTTTATAAATAATTCTTTTCATAGTATTTTTATAGTACGATGTGTGTCCTGTTTTTAAATTAAAGAGTAGAGAAAAGCAATATGGAAATCTTCATGGGTTTTTTTCCCCACATTTTTACCTAATGTATTCCACTACATGTTCTGCCTGTGCCTGCATGGGTTATCTCTGGATACTCCAGCTTCTTCATCCAAAGACATGCATGTTAGGATAACTGGTGGTTCCAAATTGGATGTAGGTTTTTAATTTTTAATTTTGCACAGATTTCCAATGATTTTTGGAAACAGACTATAATAAAAATACAAATGAAACAACAGTGTACTGATATCTGAGAAACTTACCTGCTATAGCTGGAGAAGAGCGCTCATTTAACTTTGCATTTAGGAGTTTCCTGCTAATAAACACATAACCACATGGGCAGGACTTGCACGCCACTGGAATCTAGAAGAGAGAGAAACAGGAAACAGTGTTTTACAAGCTAAGTTCTTCATAGATGGATTTGTGTTTTAGCTAAACCAAACCATGCAGCAGACAATTAGACATACTCTTGGATTCCTCCATGTTTGGAAAAACAGTTGCTGGATTAGCCAGATATCTCAAAGATCAAAGCAAATGTCAGATCAGATTTGTTCCAAGTAAACATCATGAGCTGATAAATGGCATCATAGTCACTCATTCATGCCCGTTTCTTTCTTTTTGGAGGGTCTGGTTGCAATCAGTGCCCTGAGATCCTCAAATCTATTTCATTTGTATACCGCCAAATCACAACAACAGTCGCCTCAAGGTGCTTTATATTATAAGGTAAAGACCCTACAATACAGAGAAAACACAACAGTCAAAACAACCCTCTCTGAGCAAGCACTTGGCAACAGTGGGATAAAATGCAGAGTGGTGTATAAACAAAGTGAAAAGAGGTGAATGAGAAGAAACAGTGCATTATGGGACCCCCCTCAGCAGCCTAGGCCTATAGCAGCATAACTAAGGGATGGTTCAGGGTCACCTGATCCAGCCCTAACTATAAGCTTGATCATAAAGGAAAGTTTTAATCCTAATCTTGAAAATAGAGAGGGTGTCTGTCTCCTGAATCCAAGCTGGGAGCTGGTTCCACAGAAGAGGGGCCTGAAAGCTGAAGGCTCTGCCTCCCATTCTACTTTTAAGTATCCTAGGAACCACAAGTAAGCCAGCAGCCTGAGAGTGAAGTGCTCTATTGGGGTGATATGGTACTATGAGGTCTTTGAGATAAGATGGGGCCTGATTATTCAAGACCTTGTATGTTAGGAGAAGGATTTTAAATTCTATTCTGGATTTAACAGGGAGCCAATGAAGAGAAGCCAATATGGGAGAAATATGCTCTCTCTTTCTAGTCCCTGTCAGTACTCTAGCTGCAGCATTTTGGATCAGCTGAAGGCTTTTCAGGGAGTTTTTAGGACAGCCTGATAATAATGAATTACAATAATCCAGCCTAGAAGTAATAAATGCATGGATTAGCTTTTCAGCATCAGTCTGAGAAACGATGTTTCTAATTTTATAAATATTGCGCAAATGCAAAAAAGCAGTACTACATATTTGTGCATTGAAGGACCTTCATCCTAAGATTCCTCATATGTTGTGAGAGCTGTACTATTACACAATGCACAAATAAGGCATAACATATGTGTGATGGTTATGATCCATTCATTGCACCATGATTCATTACTTCCAGAGGACTTCTGCAAGCCTGCTGGGGTCAGTAATGTAAATTTTGGCATCGGATGGTGAGTGCAAAGGGGAGGTTTTTGTGACTGCACAAACTTGTGTGACGAGATTTTATATTACACTGCACCACAAATGTCACAAATCATCATGGTTTGTTTAAAAAAAAAAATCATGGGGAAAAATGCACTAATGAATGAACTAAATACCAGTTACAAGGCAAAAACCTATATTCCGAAGCATTCTGGGTAGTCGCCGTCACGTCAAATATAGACACCGACAGATGAGGAAAACCCACCAATGATGGCTGAAAAATAGCCCACTCCGGTTTTATACAGTCCACGGGAGCTACCAGCTGCGTGGTGAGCGGGGAGTAGCTGAAAGTATGTGTGTATGAATCCTACTTAATGCGTTCATTTCTTACACAGAATAAGAGCACTAAGACTAAAGCAAAATGCGGCAGCAGATGCCTGGTCTGTACCTGGAGTGCACCTGGAGCGTAGCTGCTGTGTGTGTCTGCATGCCGCGGGTCTGCATCCGCTGGGTCCAGCAGCCTTACCGTAATGCCAAGAAGAGAGGCTCAACAAAACCAAAACACTCACTTTTTAACAAGCGGTAAAATATCTGAGGTACTGTAATAAAAGATGCTCTATGGTAAAACGTCATTTACTGTATTAATATGAACTTCTGAACCACTCCCTTACGTTATGCAACATTACTAACACAAAAGTGTGAATTATCATATATCCGCCTATTTGTTTTATACAGCAGTCACAGAAGTGTCGACACAAGCACAAAGATTAGTGTTTCTGAGTCCATCAAGCCGGCCAGAGAGATCTGACCACCGGTCGTTAAACATGAACCGTTTCCGTCCTCAGCTGGCAGCTACGGTCGATAAAAATCAAGAAGCACACATAAGGCATCAATCACTACCAACGCTCTGAAATTAAAGAGGTATTTTCTTACCTGTTGGTCGCATTCAGGACAGGATTTAGTAGCCATTTTGACTTTCTTTGTTTTATTTGCCGACATAGTCCCTTCTTCTTTCAGCGACGCGCAGAGAGCTTTACGGCAGCCTGATTTCTGTCAGTACATGGACGCCACCGGGTTCTTCCCAGCGAACAGCAGCACAAACATGCCAGGAAAACACTTAGGGGTCAAGTTAGCTGGACGACGACACACTGTTAACAAACGGACACACTTCTGTACGGGCTCTTAAACGTGTAAACCTACGCGCATGCGCTTAGCTCGTCCTTCTGCTGATGCGGTGCATTCAGGTTCCTTGGAGAAAATGATCGTTGGAAGACGCCACTGGAGTTTGCGTTTGCGGTTCTGCAGTAGAACTTAAAGGACCGTGGGAAATAGCTGTACCGTGTGAGCGCAGGGCCATATTCACAAAAGATCTTATCTAGACACTATGAATAAATAAAAATTCCTCATATCTTTATCTGTTTATTCGACAGAAAGGGACACATAGGATGAACTGTGGCAGACTTCCTCACACACGCGAGATTAATCAATGGCATGAATTTGTCATCAGGGCACTCTGCTTGATAACCTGTCACTCAGACACAACATAAAATACACCAGTTTATCTTTATGGCTACGAAATCCCCCGAATAATAATAATAATAATAAAGCTCATACACAGCAAACACGTGTCGTTTTGCGCAACAACAATGCTCAAAGCCTGGCTGCGATGCAGAGCAGCTGCGCATGAATACATGAGTCCATGTGTTCAGTGAAATGGAATATATTGGAATATGATGTATTTCTCAGGATATGAAGGGACAAGCCGAGCTTGTACCTGGACATTAGTTTCTCATGTTGCTACCCACCAGCCCACTGGGTTCTCACACTAATGTTCACTAGTGGGGGTGGGACTGCTTACTGGGCTCTGTTTTTTGGACCTGGTAGGAAAAGCTCAGGCTCAAACAATCTTGGTGGAATTCATGACCAGAGAATCAAAGTAATTTAGGAAGATGATGTTTCTGCTCACCCATTCTCTAATGAAGTTACTTCTCCCCTTTAGTAATAATTCAAGCTCCAAATAACAGAGCTGTGTAGAGCAGGGAGTCAAACCTCGAACCTGCTAGAGGGTCCAACCTGGCCCACTGGATGGCTTTGAAAAATGTGGACATTTCAGAGGAGGAGGGGTACATTTTGGACCTTTAACTGCAATTTAAGCAGTTTTACAATCTTCTTACTGACAAAGATACTCCAGAAAGAACTCGCGGATTGTCATATGCCAAAGTAAATAATAATAGCAGGTAAGGCCCAGGAAGCTTGCTCTGTCCTGTCTGCTGAAGACAGTTTAGTTTATGTAAAGCTAAAAAGCGCTGTCCTGAGAACTTATAAATGTGTACCTGAAGCTTATAGACAGCGTTTTAGAGGTCTTCAGAAAACATCTAGTCAAACATACAGAGACTTCGCCAGAGAGAAGAAAAAACTCTTTCATAGGTGGTGTTCTGCAAGCAAGGCTAATGATTTGGCTTTGTTGTGTGAGCTAATGCTTGTGGAGGACTTGAAGAACTCTGTGCTTGAGTGTATTGCACATTATCTGGACAGAGGGTTTCCACTGTGCAGCAGGCTGCCACTCTGGCAGATGAGTTTATCTTGACTCACAATATAAATGCTCCAGAATGTGACTTCCTCTCTCATAATACACCTCAGAGGGCTAGCCATGCACCTCTTACAATGGTTAAGAGTGCCATTTGTTCAAGACCTAAGGTAAAGAAACTATGCTTCTTTGGCCACAAATCTGACCACCTTGCTGCTAGCTGCTTGAAACTGAAACATAAGCAGTAGGCAGGTGCTACGAAGAACGAGCTTGGCTTGAAAAAAGCAGTGTGTTGTGGCTCTCCAACTGACAAAGATGTCAGGCATAATAAAAACAGCCACATTTGGAGCATGACCGCTCAATGTCAGAGGTTGACCATGGTCCCAGTCCACCTGATAACCCACAATGTGACATGTTACATATACCTCCATCATTTAGATCTGCAGGTCTGCCTAACCAGCATGAAAATCGCCATGATCTGGTGGAGTGGCAAAAAGTGCCTTCGTAAGGCCTCCTAGTAGCCCCCAGTGTTCTCCATATGTGCGGGGTCAAAAACCTGCTGCCTGTCCCACGGGACTTTATTTTGAGGGTACTGGGCAAACTTCCTCAAGTGTTTTGGACCCATTGAGAAGGTGTTGGCAAATCCATGGGCTGTGCCCAATCGTTACTTTGGAGTGTGGTGAAAGTATATTTGGAATTTGAAATGGCATGGCAGGTACACCGGTGACTCGTTGAACACAGTGGTGTGGTGGTTAGCACTGTTGCCTCACAGCTAGAAGGTCTGGGTTCAATTCCACTCCTGCTCTGTGGAGAGGAGGGTGTTTGGGGCCTTACAATTGATTTGGTTTAGTTGAACCATTAATAAAAATCCAACAGTTCTGCCTTCATGTCTCCTTTTTGTTACTTCCCATACCCCTCGGACTCTTTAGGGGAATCTAACAACCGTTAAATGAATGAATTACTTTTACTGTTAATATTTAACTTAATAATTTAGATCTCATATAGATAATTTATGTGAAAAAAATGTATTGTTGAAACTGCAATTTTTAAATTGAGAAATCTTAAAGATTGAATGTGTACTTAAACCCTTAAAAAGCTTATTAGGGCAATGTTTTAGTGGTGTGGCCCAGAGAAGGTGAAACCAGGCTGTGTGGCTCCTGATGCAGAATCAATGATCCCCCTGGTACAGAGGAAAAGTATGAGTAACAGCTCCAAAGGTATAAGAGCATGTGGACAGAGCTTTGACTCTAATGTTGGCAGTAAAAATCTAAGAAAAAGAAACTTCTTTAAAGACGTTGTGTGGCATGAAACACTTGGAGCTTGAAAGCTGTTGTTCAAAGCCACCAGCTTTGGGTCCTGAAAGCGCTGCTTTGCCTTTGTGAATGTTATTCATGTCTTCACATGCCAAGTGCTAAACCCTGAGGGCAAAAACGGAGCCAACACATGCTGAGAGTGAACGCTTAAGTGAACTGAATCCTCCCCAAAATAAAAAGATTCTCCTGAAGCTGCGAGTTCATCATTTTTTTTACAGTTTTGGTTGGAAAAATGAAGCCGCTGACACTAAATACCAGTCTTACGAACATGTGTAGATTTTATACTGAACATTTATCCTCATTGTGACTCAAACACAAAATTATGCACTGAGACTTTGGTTTTAAACCTGAGAGTGCTGAACTGGTCCATTCGGGTGTTTCTCCCAGAGGTAATGCTAACTGGGTCAGTCGCCTTTATTATTTTTATTTTGACTGATTTTTTTTTGCTCCATTTTTCAGAACAAGAGATAAACCATAAACAAAAAGGTGAAACTGGGCAATCCCAATAACCTGATCTCAGGACAGGTCATCATTTTGTTTGAACATAGCACAATCCAACTGTTATAGTTACATTTTAACCGCTGACTCAAAGTTTTACCCAAAACCCAAAGATCCTTCAAGTAAGAAACAATACAGCAGTACAGAAGTCAAGAAACGCTAATACTACATTACATATTGGGTGGAAAATAAGTTAAAAAAATTTTTAAAAAGTACTGTTAATGTCAATTTTATTTAAGTGACAACGATCATTTCTATTTAATCTGTATTTTTATTTATCTGATTTACAAGTGCGTTTAAACACATTTAAAAGCAAAAAGTAACAGGTCAATGCTGCCTCCAACAGATCAACATTAATAGGCAAGAAAGAGAAATCAATAAATGCCGTGAAAAACAACTGCAACATCTGCATCATTGTACACTGTAATCGGCATACAATCCTGGGGAATTGCTGTGTCCTCTTAACATAGTCATCATCATGGTGTGTTATCAGAAAAATCATTTGGGGGAAAAGAAAAGAAAAAGCAGACTGTAGTTAGTGAGAGTAAACTAAAAACTGGCCCTTTTGATGCCGAGCACACTAAAGCATGCAAACACACCAGAGTGTAGAACAGGTCAATCCAGTGATGAAGTCCCGACTTCAAATGATACACAGAATAAGGAGCCTAAAGAGAGACACAATGACAAGCCTGATGATGTAAAAGAAGTAACGCTGAAGTGTGAGGGCCAAAGACTGCACGGTCGTCTGGTCTTCAGTTTGGTTTGGCACAATCTGTTTAAAACTTGCCACAAAGCCAACCTAAAGAACAGCAGAGTTAGTGATTATTGAGGTTCAGGAAACCAGGTCGTATGCAGCACAGCTCAAGACAACTGCAACTATTCGATTCTGCAGCCTTTATACACTCAGATAATACATTCACTTCTCAATATGGACAGCTATCAGCAACTGAGGGCTTGATGACACAGTAGATGTAATTACCACAACTATAGTACGTCTACCATCAACAACAACATGATGCAGGTTACAGACAAACTGGTCAAGTGTGACTTTATAAAGGAATGGTAAATAATAGACTTGCCACAGATGCACACTAAATTACGTGCAGTATTGCTTACACATGCTTCTGCTGCAGAAAACAGCTCTGCAAGTGATGACACCAAGGAGGAAATGATGCCGAGACGTGAACAACTAAATGAAGGACAGTTCTTTCAGATCTTAATGATTATGTCTATTCCTGGCCTCTAAGAGAAGTTGTGCATTATTGTGAGAGTGTGTCATTGTCTATTCTTAATATAGTGGAACATCTAAAAAGGTACTTAAGCTCTTCCAACCTACATTAGTTTTAAAGGACCAGGCCCTCATAGGCAGGGCCCTCAGATTCAGGGGATTCCCTCTGCAGACGAAGATGCTCCAGTGTATTGTGGAAGTGTTTGTTGATCTGCTCCGTCTCTTCACTAGCTTCCAGGTTGGGAAGGTCTTCCCTGATCTTTTGGATCAGCTGGTTTAATACCTGGACTGTCACCTGGGTGGCAGGAAGATTAGGGACAACATAAGTTCTTATTTACATTCTAATATTATTGGACAGACAACTTTTCATACCAAAGTATTTGTCTTCATGCATCAAATACAATGTTGGACTAGATAAGAACCCTTACTCCAATCAAAATAGCAAAACTGGCATTTATAAAAAGTCAACTTTTAGATGCAAAAAAGTAACAAAGTAACCAGCTATGAAAATTTTCCTGATGGCTGTGACTCGTTCCAGCTCTGACAGAGCTGCCAGGGCGAATCACTTCTGACTTTTTGAGATTCTGCCAAATGCTCCACTGAAAATATGGGCATAGTCAGAGACAGAAAGAGGCATTACATAGGGACTCCTGAACTGACATCTATGGGGGGGGAAATTAAATGTCAAAGACAGAGAAGGTTTTAGCCCCGTCCCCAAAGGTTCAAATCATCCACCCTGTGCAAACCCAGCACTCCACTTCTGGAGCTATGAAATGAAGCTCTGAGGAAGACAACAAATCCTTGAAGCAGTTAGAAATTTCATCCTGAAAATGTAACTGCCTTTGTAAACAACGACTGACGCAGGAAACACGAAGTCTAAAAACCACATATTTTTGCCATCTAGATATTCTGGCTTTAACAGGAGCTCCCGTTTTAACAAGAGGCTGATTCAGCAGATTAGCCAAAGGTTTTCAAGATTAAGGCCACCGTTTATGACTGTAACTCATGGATTCATACACTAATTAAGATAACATTTTTCTATAAATGGCTAACGGGAGACAGTGATGAAGATTAAGCCATTTTTCAGTGCCATGATACGTGAAGAGAAGGGTAGATTACGGCAATCATTCACTGCTCATCTTGAAACTGTGGTGACTTTAGAGAGTCTTTGTGGTGTCCAGCTAAAATATAACTACGATAATAATAATAATAATAATAACAACAACAACAACAACTATCATCATCAAATGAAAAATACACAGTTAGGGCCATAGGTTTCGGGACAATTGGCCAAATTACTAAAACTGTATCATTGTCTCAATATTTATAAACCTAAATGTTAATGGAAACTTGACTGGTTGGCAAAGACAAACAACTGCAAGGAAACCAAGTTTCATGCATAATGACAATAGAGAACTTGTTCTCTCAGGGTAAAATGAGTTACTGGTTAGCATGAAAGCAAATAGATTTTGTTTTTTTAGAGCAATCCTTCTGAAGTAGTGTAAGAACCATGTAGCGTCCTACCGCATCATTTTCTCTCTCATAGAAGCAGACGTATCTGTTGAGGATTTCAATGAAAAGCTGGACTTGCAGTGACGGATCCATGCACTGGTTGGCAATCTTCAAGGCTTTCTTTAGACACTCCATTACCCGCTTACCATCACGGATCTAAATGTGCAACATGAGCACGTAACATTTAGAGAAGTGCAAACAGACTTCAATGCACAAAAATATAATCAATGCGATTATACAATGAAGTGTGTTGTGCTCAATGTAACTAAACTTGCTGGTCAAGTTTTACATCCCCAACACTATTCCCTTTTATACCTTATCCATTTTATCCCACAACTGATCTTTTGGGTTTAAGACACCATGTTATTGTTTATTCCCTCATCCAAGATCACCTAGAAAACTTCCACTTCAAAATCCCATGAAGCTCTCTCTCACTGTTCTTGAGCTGATCTGAAGGCCACATGAACGTTGGAGGTCTGTAGTGATTGACTCCACAGAAAGTTGGTGACCTCTGTGCACTATGACCCTCAGCATCCACTGACCCCACTCGGTGATTTTACATGGCCTGAGCTGCTGTCGTTCCCAATCGCTTCCACTTTGTTATAATCCCACTAACAGCTGACTGTGGGATATTTAGCAGTGACTGGACTTGTTGCACAGGTATCATCCTATCACGGGACCACGCTGGGATTCACTGAGCTCCTGAGAGCGACCCATTCTTTCACTGATGTTTGTAGAAGCAGTCTGCATGCCGAGGTGCTGGTTTATACACCTGTGGCCATGGAAGTGACTGGAACACCTGAACTCAATGATTTGGTGAGTGAATACTTTTGGCAGTATAGTGTACATGTTAGTGTCTGGGAAAAAATAAGCCTAAGTCCAACACACCTCTTCACCATTTTTGTCAGTGCTGCGACCTGACCAAAAGAGATGGGCACAGATGCTGACAGCTCTGCACTGGTCAGGCTTCTTCAGCAGCTTGGATGCAGCCAGCGCACACTGAGTCCTCAGGGGTTCGTGGTTTTCCTCGCTGAAGCATCGCATTCGCTCGAAGGTGCCAATGATCAGCGTGATGGCTGCGAGCTGGGCTTTGGAGTCACTGATCTCATCCTCATAGAGAGAGAAGGCCTAATGTGGCGGGTATTTGGAGAACCAAGAGAAGACATGTGAAGGTTGATGGTGATTGGAAGAAGAAAACCAAATGAGGTAAAGGGTGTGAAAAGAGAGAAGTACGGGTCTGACTGTTCAGTTTTGGGGTTTTTTTATATATATATATATATATATCAATTTTTATGATTCATTATTTACTTGTTTTTTTATATTTCTGCATAGAATGGATTATTACAAAAAAATTATTTTTGCTCTAGAGTCTGTAAGTATGGAGCATCATTAAACATTCTACCTGTGACATGAACTCGTACGCTACAGTCTCGTGGTTTTCAAAGCCAATCTCGCCTGCAGCCAGAGCCCCCTGCAAAAAAAGTCGAAGAGGCAGCTCAGCAAGCTCAGCCTTAATGAGGGCACTGATTGTCTGGTGGGCAAAAGAAAAGATCTTCTGGCACTTCTTCTCCCATTTGTCATCCTAAGAGGAGAAAAATGGGTATCATTTAATAACACACAAAATAAAATGCAGTGTGTTATATGCAATGGAAAAGAATATCTGCTCACCGCTGAAGAGTTTTCCTTGTATCTAAAGGCTAGCTGGTAGGCAGCAAACACCAGGGGAGGCAATGTGTAGCGGATCCTTTGGTTTCCACCAGCACCAAAGTGTTTGCGGGCTGTATTAAGAATCTAAAAAAAAAAAAAAAAATCAAAATTAACTTTAGTAAAGAGCATGGGTTTTACCGAGAACATTGTGTCCCACAAATCACTGAACTAGAAACTCATTCAGAAGTGTAACCTGCTGACATTTTCCAAATAACTGGATGAGGTGGGGAAAAAGGAAACACTGCAGCTTTAGCTCCAACATCCTTAGGCCATATAAAGTACAACACCTGCAGGACTCTGCAGTATATCTAATACATAACGTGCACTAGAAAGATTCTTTAATATTAAGGTTAGTTTTGAGTGCTTGAAGAGACGGCAACTAGACTTCTAGTGGTTCGTGAAGACGTTCCCTCTTATCCAAGAGGCTTCTTCAATTCTAAACAAGTGACGGACAGTCCCAGGGATTTAACCTCTAGTGAGAGCCATCCCCTTGGTGGAGGTCCTGAAGGTCACTGACCCACTACTGATCATGGGAGATGTAACTTAAGCCAAGCTGTGGGGAAAAAATGCTTAGGTCATTACCATCACTGGGACCTAGGTAAGACTCTGTAAGACTTTGACCTACAGAGGTTGCCTGAGGCAAGGTGTGAGTGGGGGTTAAATGCCTGAGAAGAGATCTAAGGACTGCATTGTAGGTGGCTGACAGCTGGTGTCGTAGGTCACCACCTCTGTTCAATGAGTCCCTCACAGTGGACAGATGGCCTCCTTTACTCCTCTCTCAGACCATCTGTCTTCATGGTCCAAAATGTGAACACTGGCATCCTCAAAGAGTGTCCTCTCTCATTTAAAGCTGAGTCTTAACCTGTTGAGGTGGCTCTCCAGTGCTGTGCTATGTGTTTGTGGAGTGGCTGTTTGGTTCCTCCTACGTAAGTGTCCGAGGACTCCATACCGCACTGCACAGCACACGCTATGTTGTTCAGCTTGTGTTTGAATGTACAAAAGGGACAAAAACATCTTTGTCTGAAGGTGTTGCTAGATCTGAAGTGCACTGGGATATCTTGCCTGGAGAATATTTATGAGCTCCACTGACAAATCTGCCACATAAGGGCCAATGTTGTTCTGTCTGTTCCTCCCTGGTTGGTGTCTGAGGTTCTATCCTGTGCATCTTTGCTGATTTAATGAAGACTCAATAAGGACAATCACATGTTTTAAGTGCTTTCTTAATGTGTGAGTGTTCCTTTTCTTTTCCTTCTGCCTTAGAAGGAACATTTTCCACTCGGTGCTGCAGGGTTCTGATCACCCCAAGTTTGTGTTCCAGTGGGTGGTGGGAGTCAAAGAGTAGGTACAGGTCTGTGTGTGGGCTTCCAGTAAACATCAGTGTTGAGGGTTCCATTCTCCTTAATGAGCACAGCACAGTCCTGGAATGGTAACCCATTTTCCTTGGAATCCTTCCTGGTAAATTTGGCCTTCAGTATTAACTCCAACTCTACTTCTTGGGGTTTCATTTTGACCCAGGTGTCATCCACATATCTGAACTAGTGGCTAGGTGTTGTCCTCCTGAAAGAGCCCAAAACTTTAGTTTCCACTTCCCTCATGTAAAGGTTGGCTAAACTGGGTGACACCAAATAATCCCCAGCACATCTGAGCTTTTGCCCACAGGAACCCTTATGAATTTGAAATATGTGATAATAAGGCAGAGGTCTAAGTGTGCAAATGTGTTCAGGGGTAAAGCTGGGTCGATTGTGAAAGGAGCTGTCTTGCTGTCTTGCCACATCAAAGGAGACTATAGGTTCACCTGGCTTCAGTGTGAGATTGTGGACCTTGTTGGTGACGTCAGTGGAGTATTCAGTGTGATGAGGAGTGTTGCCCACAAGTTCAGATGCCTTCTTTTCAAGCACTCAAGACTACCATGACCTGGATGACTGAGAACCTACACAGAAACAACGTAAAGGCAAACACCCACAAGATACTGCTGATCAGGATCTTCAGAATGGAGCAGATGAATGAAACGACCCACGAGGCTCTGCTCCTCAGCAAAGTCCTCTGGGTCCGGATCGTCCGCTGGTTGGTCTGGCTGGTCCTGTATCAGTGTAGATACCAAGTTCAAGATGGCATCCACCTAGAGGGACAAGGGGTCCAACATTTGTGTTAGTGTCAAAACAACATCAAACTAACATTATCTACAAGCACAGTTTGTTCATCCAAAGTCTGATTTAGCTACCTCTTCCATCTCAGAGCCTCATAGTTGTCTAAAAACAAGGGTCATTCCATCTCAAATCATCCAGTTTTTAGAACCATTTCAGCTCAACAACGTCTGCATAAAAATTTTATGGTCTAAATTTGGACATATACTGCTGTGAAATTTCAGCTTCATATATATATATATATATATATATATATATATATATATTTGAGGCAATGTTTTAACATGAATATCTCCAAAAATATTAAACATTGTCTTTAAGACAGCGAATCAGTAATTTGGGACAGATACATAAAAAATGTCTGAGTATTGGCAAGTTAAAATCTGAAATAAAATAAATTAAAAAAATTTTTTAAAAATCAAGCAGTCCTGTAAAGTCCCATATTTGAGCACACACACACACACACACAAATAAAAAAAGTTCACACTGCAAAAGACAACTAATAATTTCTGAATGGTAACAGCAGCAGAAGACCACACTGCTGCTTCCATCAGCTAATGGCTCATGACACAAAGCTCAAATCATCTCAAACTATTTTTGTGAACATGAGAAACGTCATGGATGTGCAGTCTATGGCACCATGAATCACAGCTGTTATGCATCATATTATTATTGGGCCTCTCTTATGTTAAGGTGTTTGCAGGTAGTCGTTCTGTCTGGTGCTGTGTTTGCTGTTGCTTTAAATCCTTGTGCTAAAGTAATAGCTTTGAGTCCAACCTGTTCCTGTGCCACAATGGTGGTGTTGTAGTCCAGTGTGTTGCTCAGCACATAGCAACTCATGTTCTTGCGGGACTCGTAGTCAAAGTATTCGAAGAGTGGTGGGAAGTGTTTGAGCTGCAAAACCATCAGGACATTGTTGTAGGTATCCACTGGGATCTTCAGCAGCCGGGTAAGTTCCTTTGACACTGCACTGCTGGTCGCTATGCTACAGGAGGGAGGAGAATAGAGGAGGTCAAACCCGTGTAAACTACAAATCCAAAAGGTCTTGATCAAGTTTGTGGAAATTATTCAGGAACTGTGAGTGAGGGCTTGCCGTGTTGAGCACTACTGACTATTTTATCCACTTCACAGTAAACAGCTTCAAATCCAAATT
>JAMQGT020007622.1:0-60009 GCA_024447675.2 Pterophyllum scalare | reverse complement strand
CTGAACATTAATAGATGTTTTTCACGCTCCCCATGGTAATGACACTCCCCAATGGCAGTGGTCTCCCCATGTGGGACAATACAGGTACTGATCAAACGCCGCTGGGATGCCCACATCTCGGTGTCAGAGCTCTGTTGAGCCTTGTATTCCTTTAACCTTAACTGGTAATGACCTCATGAATTTCTTTAAAGAAAAAAAAATCATTCATAACCATCTCACAGGCCTATCATTATGCACAGCTACTTTCAATACTACTGCTATTTATTTAGACTCTGTGATTGATCTTTCTGAGTTAACTTCAATTATTACTTCTATCAAAGCATCAATGTGTCTATTAGACCCCCATTCTTACAAGACCGCTCAAAGAAGTCCTACCATTAATTAATGCTTCGATTTTTAAATATCTTGTCTCTATTAATGGGCTATGTACCACTAAGTTGGCGGTGTCCTGTCACGCTGGCTTCGGTAGCTGCCAAATGTCCTGAAATTTCCTACATATATGGGACTCCTTGTTAAAGCACAATCATCTATTCCCTAAGGGGCTAAATACAAAAGATCTGGCTTTGGGTGGCGTGGAGACTTTCTGACAGTGTTTAATGATGCGTTTGATGGTCTTGGAGAATGTAACACAACGTGCTTTCACTGGTTGGTTCAGTCTACACACTGGTATGATTGTGACAGCTCCCTGCCACTCATGCCAACGAGCAGGTGTACCCTTTTTTTCCCCCCTATCCCCTCCCCATGTCACTGATGCCATTTAATTAAATATGACAACTCCATACTCTGGTTCCTTTTTCCAAACACATTTGTTGTTCAAAGTTTCTTCTTCAGCTGCCGTAATGAGCACGGCTGATTCCACTGAGAGCTGCGCCTTTTCTACTCCCGGTAACTCCACCGTCTACCGCTGAACTCTCTCCCACTCCAGCACATCAGAGCCACACGCAGAGTAAATAATCTTTGAGGTTTTATGTCTTTGGGGGCTTTTGTAAGTTGCTCTGTATATGTAAACGTATGTGTGTGAGTACAGAGGAAAAAAAAATCACCAAGTCTATACTATGGATTGTCTGTTTGTGAATTGTCTTTTGGGCAACAATTCAACCTTATTGCTGCTAATAATAACCAAGATACTTTTGAATTGATTACTAACTTTCAAATCTAGAAAAAGCCATACATTTAGAATAACATAAAGCAGGTACTACTAATCATAATAATTTAGATGACATCTTATTTTGCTTACACAACTACTACCAAGAAAAGCAACAAATACTTAATTTAACAAGATGGAACCAATGGATGTTGTCCTGTTTGCTTGATGAATGACTTCGGTAATTAGCTGATTCGAGGTTCTGTTGATTAAGCATTTATTTTACTGATTGTTTCATCATTAGCTCTTTAAATATTCAGACGAAAGAGTCATTGATTAGTGAATAGCAAAGAAAACTGGCATTAAAATGGGATAAATTAGATATCAAAGGTTTTGCTGCATTTGCCTGTTTTGTCATACTGTGCAGCAGACACAGATGTAGACAGAAAAACTACAGTCGTGTAAAAAAAAAAAAAAAAAAGAGTTTTTAGAGGACTCCACCACCTTTAGCAGCAATAACGTTATCAGTTTCTCACATTAATAGAGAGGAATTTTGGTCCATTTTTCTTTACAACTTTTCTTCAGTTCATTGAGGTTTGCAAAGTTCTCTTAAGGTCTCGCCACAGCATTTCAGGCAGGCTGAGATTGCAACACCTTGATTCTTTTCTTTTTCAGCCATCCTGTTGTAAACTTGCTGATGCGGCAGCCTTACATTTCTTTTGTGTACAGAGGAGTCCAGGGTCAACTCAGTGACCGGAAGGTGCCCTGGTCCTGTGGCTGCAAAACAAGCCCAAATCATCACCCCTCCAACATTGTGCTTGATGTGCTCGGTCTGGTTTTTCCCAGTTGAGTTCAAACATCTCCACTTGGGTCTCATCTGTCCATAGGACATTGTTCCAGAAGTCTTTGTGTTTGTTTAGTTGTAACTTTGCCAAACCTGAGCTGTGCTGCCATGAGCTTTTTCTTCCAGCAGCTGTTCCAAAGAAGCCATATTTGTCTTTTAATAGTACTCTCGTTATCAAGGTCTGTGGACTTTGTTGTGGGAATTTGGGTGTTGGTGTTTTGGTGTTCTTCCATCCATCCATCCATCCATTTTCTTCTGTTTCTTAGTTTGTCTAATTAGCCCTTTCCTGTTTTAATTTGTTAGTTTACGTCTATTGTGCCTTGTGTTTGGTTTTACTTCCCCAGGTGTTGTCTAGTTCAGCTGTGTCTAGTTTCCCAGGTGTCTCCACTCTGCCCTAATTGCCCTTCTGTGTCCGTGTAGTTGTGTTCTCACATTGTCAGATTGTTGGTTTTTCCCAGCCTTGTGTCTCCTTGGTTTGCGGCTTTTGGATCTTTATGGATTTGTGGTCTGACCTTGGGGTGAATATGGAATAGTGTTTACACATACTGAATGCTTCAGACCAGCAAACTGCCGAAATGACTGCATTTATAGAGGTGGTCAAATTTGCTGATGGCGAGTTGATTAGGCACATTTGATTAGCTGCACCTGGATGCTATTTACCCTCCTGATTCCCCTGGGTCTTTTTTCACATTAGTGTAATTTGAGATGATATGCGAACATTCACACAGTGCATCAGCACCCCAAAGTTCATGTGTGAGATGTACAGTGCTTTAATTGATGTTGATGATTAAGATGGTAAGCAAATTTTTGATAATTATTATGAGATATAGTACATAACAGACACATATTCATGGCCAGCTGTTTTGTTGGGTCCTTGATTTGGTATACTGCAAGTCAAACAATCAGTGAGAGAATTCTATGTTCATATATTCCCATTCATGGAACAAAACAAAGGAATTATGTTGCAAACTTTTATTGCAAACAAAAATCTGCAAAAAAAAAAAAAAAAAACATTTCTTGGGTGCTCCCTCCAGTATGAAACAAGCGAATTTGTGTGTTGGAATTTAAAAATGATCAAACAAAATAGTCCGTGTCATGCCTTCTGCACCGCAGGACACAGGAGGTACATGCCTGCAATCAGTATCCTGGTCATTCAATCTCAGGGATTATTCCTTGCAGAGAGATTACACCAGCAAAGACTCACCGTCTGCCTTGGTAAACTTTCAAAGTGCACCACACTGCACACTCCAGCCTCTGAGCTCAAGGAAATTTGAAAGGAGGGATCGCTCTCACAAGTGCTGATATTTTTCTTTCATCTTTGTTAAGATTTCTTGTGAATTACTTTTTTTTTTATTATTATTTTGGAAAAACCAGCAGGTTTCTAATACACAATATCTGTCTGATTCGGGTAGTCAGTGGGTGAGCTCCAATATTACATCCCAGCAAACGTCTCATATTTCACCTACCAAGAATTTTCTACTTTTGAGATTTTTCAAGGTTCAGCGATCGCTACGATATGATGGCAGCGAGAGGAGAATGAGGTGGGGAGGGAGAGGAGAGAAGAGAAGGAAGGCAGGAATTCAGCCCAGTTCAAGTTTGTGCGAGAGCCAAAGTCAAGCAGTTACACTTGGAAACCGTGGTAAGAGGAGACATTGTTTACTCCGCAGCAAAACAAAGCTCAGCGGGTCGTGCCAATAGATGTTGCACAGCTTTGTGGGAGGCTTTTTCCGGAGAACGGTGTCGTCATCGGTTTGTACGTCGCACCCGTCCCTGTGAAATATTAATGAAGATGAAATAAAATTTTAACGCACATTCTCTTCATCATCCTCCCACCTACCTCTGCGTGAGACAATGTGCCAGCGACTCACAACACAGCACAGGCACATACGCACTCAGTGTGGAAGGATGATGTACGGGCGGGTCACACTAACAGCATTGTTAAAGGAGTAATCGTCACAGAGTAGAAGCAAAAGGTATTGTTGCATACTTACACCAAAGCAGTCGCAGGCAGCAGGTGACAGCGTCGCTGACAGTGGTGGCGGTCGGCCGCTGCCCTGTTTTTCAGAGTGTGTGCGTTAGACAACGTGTGATGCAAGGTGCTCTCACGCACTCGCAGCGTGGTTTGATTCTTCACGTCAAGCAGGGTGACCTGGCATTTCGGTGACTTTTCGAGGTGTTACCACGCTGACATATTGCTCTCTCATTTTCCCAGAGCGCCCCCCCTCCCTTACCCACACTCCCCACGTTTCATACAGCTTTTGTTTTCGGTGTTATTTGCTTCATTTCAGACTTGAGTTTGGCTCATGTCTGCTTCACATTTGATTATTTTCTTCATATATATCCCAAAAATGTGCTCTGATACCCTTTAACGAATTAAATGTGAAGTAACGGCATTTAGCATTATGTTGGATATATAATCATATTTCATATAGTGGATTCTGTAAACATATTTCCCCTTTTGTTTACAGAATAGAGGTGATTGTGAAGAGCCAGTGGTAAAAACCTTGCACTGATTGTAACTCATTTTCACCTTGACTTATGAATCATTCAAGCAAAAAAAAAAACAAAAAAAACAGCTAACTAAAGGGATGAGCCAGTTGCAAAAACACATAATTCATACCCATTTCTTTAGTTGAACCTTCAAACAATGAGAAAGGTAGCACAATATGACAGATGTAAAATAGTATTTTTGCGCCAAAGAGCTGAAAACTTGGCATATCCGTGCATGGTGTGCAGTGCTCCCTTAAAAAATATGAGGAAACTGGACAAGTGGAGAACAAAAGAAGTGGCAAGCCGAAAAAAATATGTCTACAGCACAAATTCATGTCCTTAAGAAGAGATAGAATAAATAAATCCAGCGAAGACCTGACATGGGATCTGAGAGATGCATGTGGTCCTTCAGCTGATCCATCTACTCTCTGCTGAAGCCTCATCAGTAATGGTCTCAGCGGAAGGGCGGCTGTCAGGAAGCCATTCATAAAGAAGGCAAACTGGGAGAAAAGGCTGAGGGATGCCACATTACTGAAAAACTGGACTGAAAATCAGTGGCAACAGGTCCGGTGGAGGGATGGATCAAAATTTGAGAGTTTGGATTCAAATTGCTGACAATATCGAAGGAGGGGGGGGGGGTCGAGAGGTACAACAGTGAGCCTCTGCAGCCATCTGTAAAACACGGTGGAGGCTCTGTCACGGTTTGGGCTGCATTTCAGCCAGTGGTGTTGGACAGCTCGTCAGAATTAATGAATCGTCTCGACAGAGAAAGGAACAAAACGCAGCCAACATCCAAATAAGAGCTTTCAATGTCCTTCAAGAAGCCCGGAGAGCTATTCCTGAAGACTTCCTAAAGGAATTACAAGAAGGCTTCTGCACGAGAGTTCAGACTTTTGCACAGTTCTGTATGTATATGATACAGAGATTATGGTTCATGTTCCATATGGGACACTTTTTTAAATTAGTGTTTTATTTTCATTTTCAGTTACCGTTTGGTTTGCTTTAGGAAAAGATTACAGTTGGGCTTTAAACAGCATTTATGAGAGAAAGCAGAGAGGACAAATTTGCAAGTGGCTTATGAGACATGCTACTATGCTGGAGTCAAAGCCATTTAAACCATTTAAAGCAGTGGTGAGCAATTAATTTTCCCAAGGGGCTACACGAGAAACTGGGACAGCAGCACCAATAAGCCGAACTCAGTCGTGCTCAATATTAATTTTATCTCTTTATAAACTGCTACTAGTGAAAGTAGCTGTTAAAATTAGGCAATGAAAATCTTAAATAGGCATAGTTAAAAACACCAACATTTAATCACTATTTCATCAGCATTTCCAGAAATAATCGTGAACAAAATGTGCACGTTGTTGCAAACAAAAGACTTTTAACTTTATGTAAAGTGTTACCGCTACTCTTCTTTGCATGTCATCGACTTCATCTGCAGTTTTTCGTGTTCGGTGAGAGAAATCTACGATTCGGATTCAAAGGGAAGCAACACCTTCTGAGCATGTCTTCTTATCTGTTGAAAGTTCTCCTCTTTGAAAACTTGAAGCGCCATTAGCCGTGATTCAGTGTAACTATTTTAGTTACATCATCGGCAACGCGGCTCATTTTTAGCACTGACTTACACAACACCTTCTGGTGTTCAGTGCAACATAAAAATAAAAGCAGCAAAGTTGTATTGGAATTACCCAATCCATTCTCTGATGGCGAGTACGATGCCCAGGTCTGACTTAATGTTTCCATACTGGTGCATTTGTGCAATGCAAATGTATCCGTGACAGGACAATTGATACACAGACCTGGCTCTAGTGACCAAAACATTGGAGATATTACATGCAACTATTTACCTACATAAACATCGGTCGTTATAAACCCTTCAAACAGTGAACCAGTTTTCCTGGGGAAGTCGGTCTGCTCTGTAAGCTCCTCATTGTAGCGCAGTAACGATTGAACCAATATATACACCTACATCCATAAATCAGAACCTGTCCAGAATCAGCAGCAGTCATCTCCTAATGCTTCCTTTCCACAGCCAGTGTGGAGTTTATCAGTCACAGTTATTATGCAGCTAAAGAGCTGCATTGTCATATATTTCATAAAGCCAATTCTGGCCCTTATATATTGGCTTCACAGAAGTTGTTTCCCAGGTGCAAGAACGTAGGGGCAGAGACGGAGCGAGAGTAGCACATGAAAGTGATTTTCTCTCTCTGCACTCCTAATTACTTGTCTTCCTCTATCTCTAAAAATAAATTCATATTTCATAAAGCGTCTTCGCCTCAGCACACTGCCACCCTACCAAACTGTCTGCACGCCATCCGCTGTCATTTTGATCATGGATATTTAGCAAAAGTGGAAGGAGGAAAGAGAAGAGTATATCTCCCAATTATCCGTGCTGACAGTCTTCGCAGAGCCGTTGACCTCAACCTCCTTGTAACTTAGCAATTTAATTTGACCCTGGCTGTGTGTTGTACGTGCTAATTAGAAAGCATTTCAAAGAGAAACTCACACCAGGAGCAGCGGAGAGAGAAAGAGACACAGAGAGAAGAAAAAGTGAGACGGAGATGGAGATAAACACTTACACGTTGGAAGATGTAATAGCAGTGAGTGTTTTGAAAGAATATCTCAAACGCCTCAGTAGCTTCACAGCAAGCTAGAGCTGAAAGGAGGAAGGTGAGTGGATCAGAGGGTTTGTTATGGGGAAGAATATTCTTTCTTGTCTTGCTGCACTGACTAAGAAATGATGACCCATCGTTTTTTTTTTTTATTTTTTTTTTATTAAACTGACATCAGTTTGTTGATCACCATTATAAAAAACTCCCATGACATATATCCTTCTATTTCCATTTAACCCAACAACAGCCTGAAAAACAGGTAAGTTGAAGCGTGAGTTTACATAGAGCGTGAACAGGTTTGGGTTTCAGGAAAGGAGCAGATAAAAACAGAGGATTATAAAATGTGAAGTAAAGAGGGGGTGGGGGTGCTCTCCGCATCCAAATCCATTACTAGAGTCTGCAGAGCTGAGAGGGTCCCATCTCCAATTAGCTGTTTCATCTCCAAGTGGAAATGTGACTAGAGGGAGATGCTACCCTGCAACATTACCTCCTCTCCCAGATAACTTACAGCTATCGGGAATGAGACTGTGAGTGTGTGTGTGTGTGTGTGTGTGTGTGTGTAAGTGTGTGAGAGAGAGAGAGAGATCCTCAGCACAGCACTTCTGCTTGTCAGATTGTCCCATTAATAAGCCTCGGCCTTTATTACCACTTAGCAATCTCTATGTACATGTGTGTCTCCCAGCCAAATGTGCTTTTTAAGTGTGTGTGTGTGTGTGTGTGTGTGTGTGTGTGTGTGTGTGTGTGTGTGTGAAAGGGTGGTGTAGGCGGGGCCGAGCACCTTGCATGCGCTTTCTTCACGTTTCCATCACGGTGTCAGATTACTTTTAAAGGCGGATTGCCATACACATGACCTTCGCATTTTCACCGCTGCTTTGAAGTTTTCGAGAGCGCATTTTTGCATCACCTACTGTAAGACTGTGTGTGTGTGTGTGTGTGTGTGTGTGTGTGTGTGTGTGTGTGGTGCGCGCGCGTGTGTGCGTGGCAGCATGTTTGCATGTCTTACTCATATATATATTTATTTTTTCAGCATGGCGTGTACTTTGTTTGTGGGGATTACAGACGGTGGGAGCTCAAGCCTCTTAGCCCCTCACAGGCTGCCACAGCTGCCTGCCACTTCTAATGACACTTCAGACTAAGACTGGCTAAGTCCATAGGCAGGTTTATTAGTTTAGAGAGTGCTTGAATGCATACAGCCTCTCTTTGTATCGAGTGTGTGTGTGTGTGTGTGTGTGTGTGTGTGTAGCGTATGCGTGTGCAAGAGTGAGTGATTGCCTTGCTCCAGCAGCTCTGACAGGCCTGTAGAGTTTCAGTGAGAGGGATGCTGTACATGGGAAACATAAATGTCTGCCTTGGCATCAACATGTCTTGACATTGCGCGTCAGCATTCAAACAACTCCATTACCTAATGAAGGATGCAAATGTGAATCTGTTTCTCTTTCTCTCCCTGATGACTCGCGCTAGTTTCATATAATAATGCCATTTAATCGTGTCTCATTGTTTATTTGACAAGGCCTCCCTCGGTGCCGTTACAGCGCTTACTTTGTATTCTCGGTGTGTTCTTTGTGCGGCGTCCTTCACGGGGAAAAAAAAAAAAAGGAGCTTTGTTTTATTTCCAACCTCACTCAATCTGCCTTATTTACCTTTTTTTTTTTTTTTTTATATACACTGACAATCCCACAAAGCCAGATGAACAGCACAGACGGATGTTTGGCATAATTTCTCGCTCATTTTGTTTGCAATGACAGGCGTGAAGGCCAGGAGGATTCTGGGAAGGGGGAGGCGCAGCTATATGGCCGCTGCTGCTGCTGCTGCTGCTGCTGACACAGGTGACCGTGCACGTTAAACATTTGTGCTCCTAAACCCGGACTTGAGCTTGTATGTGTTCTTAAAGGTAGGACATATTTGACACCTGATCTGGTAACAGATGTCAATGAAAATATAATAAAAACTATTTCGCTAATGGGTGAATTATCATGGCCACAGGCCCTGGACACAAACTTCTTATGTTTGTATTATATTCTCTATTTTGATATATTGATATGTTATATTTGATCTGTACAGCACAAAACAAACCCTGGTGTTTCCGGAACAAAAAGTCATTGTTCCAGTCATTTAATTTAACTTTCTGGCAGTTGGAAGTTAGAGATTGAATGTCTATAAAGAGACAGGTTGCTGAGGTGTCTATTCATCCATCCATGCGCTTATTCTTTTCAGGGTCACAGAGGGCTGGAGCCTATCCCAGCTGCCATAGGGCGAGAGATGGGGTACACTCTGGACAGGTCGCCAGCCTGTCGCAAGGCAAAAACAGAGAGACAGACTCTTAACATTCACACCTACGGCCAACTTAGAATCAACAGTTAACCTAACCCCGCTAACGGCATGTCTGGACCATGGGAGGAAACTGGAGCACCCAGAGAAAACCCACGCAAACACAGGGAGAACATGCCACACAGTAAGGTTCGAACCAAGGACCTTTTTGCTGCGAGGCAGCGGTGCTTAACCAGCGGCTGGTGCTGACAGGAACTCAAACATGTGTTTTAACTATGCCAGTTAGAAGTCCACAATCCACATTTTTCCTCCACATAACTTTAGAGTTCACAGTCAACGTTGCTCTGTGCCCGCTCTGCTGCGCCACCACTATCACTTATTTCCAACCTGGAGTCTTCCAGTGAGCTTAAGTTTGCATCCAGGTCCTCCACAGCAGCTGGGGCTGCAGCACCAGCACAGCTGCTAGACAGTTTACACTAATACACTAATGAAATTAAAACATATATATATATATATATATATATATATATATATATATATATATATATATATATATATATATATATATATATATATATATATATATATATATATATATATATATATATATATATATACATATATATATATATATATATATATATATATATATATATATATATACATATATACATATATATATATATATATATGTATATATGTATATATATATATATATATACATATATACATATATATATATATATATATATATATATGTATATATATATATATATATATATATATATATATATATATATATATATATATATATATATATATATAAAATAAAACCTTATGAACTTCTACCAACTACAACAATAAAATGCATTAGGTAGGATTCACTTAGGAGCTAGACAAGGGACTTAAGTCGGCAACTTCTAATACATTGTCTGCAAAGAATTGCCAAAGAGACTTGTTATCTATCACTGACCAGTGGAAGGATACACATAGCTAAATTTACTTTGTACTCCTGAAAATATCCAGTCCTTTACATTTAGCCTGTGCATGTCATATTATCCAACATATCCAAAAGGGTGAGCAGCTACATTTACTTGTGAGTGAACAGCCTCTACTTTAATCCATAGTGAGATGATGTCGGTAGCACCTCCTCACCGTGTGACCAGCATCCAACTCTTGTTTACATCAGAAATGCCAAACTTTGAGTATTTTTATGAGCTATTTCATATTTTCTCTGGCATGTTATATTTCAGGGAAGTTATGTCTCTTGTTGTCTTGCTACTTTGAAAGAACTTTGTACAGGTGTTGCCAGGAAGGCTTTGTTAAGGCTAACAAAGTGCTCCTTCTATACGTCTTCTTTCTATATGCCTCAGATTTAAGTGCAAAGTAACTTTTGAAGCTCTTTCACAAAAAGACAGACCGTGTTACCGAGCGAAGGGTCTGGCTTACTTCATACAAAACATTACTAAAAACAAAGTCTTTAAGATTTCATCCGCTAATTAAACACACAGAAAAAAAACTAAGACCTCAAAATTAGAGGGCTACGCTGGAAAGCCATCAAACAACTTCAGAAGTGCCACCTGTGAACTGAAGTGAAACTTTTTTTTCCCATGTTGCTCTGTTCTTCCCTATTTATCTGCTATTTCTGCATCTTTATGAGCAAGGTATTTCTGTCTTGAAAGGAAAGCAAGAACACCGTTTCAGTAGTTGCGAATTTACCTGATATTCTGCCATTTCCACACGTCCTTCATAAGTCAATACATCATGACTCATAAAATGTTCTTAACAGGAAGGCTAGCTAATCCGCACACAGTCTGTGTGGGTGGGCCTGCGTCTGAGCCTGCGGGGTGTCACATCTAAGTGCAGGGATCCCAGGGAGCTTGTTCCTAGAGGTGTACCAGTGGTTTGATCTCTCCATATTAGCTGTATTCCCTGCTATGCCGGCCTCATTACTTTAGCCGGTTCAGCAGCACCGTGGCTCCCACTCTGCACTGATTCGTGTTGGCCACCTTCAACTAACATACTTCTTTTACTCCCGCAGTCAACCTACTCTTTCTTCTGTCTACACTTTCATCCACCATTCACTCTGCGTATCTATGTGTGTGTGTGTGTGTGTGTGTGTGTGTGTGTGTGTGTGTGTGTGTGTGTGTGGTCGCCACAGCTGTGGTCCTGACCCAGGCTTTCATTTAGACCAGACATGAAGCGGCACAGAGGTGGAGGTGGCATCTGCTTGCCTCTAATAGGGATGTGCTATTGATTAACATTTACCCCCCTGCTGACAGGACAGACAGACATGTAGCGAGACCATTTGTCATTTTGTCAAGAACTGCATCTGTCATCTGTCTGCAGGTCTGAACTGGAGAGTCAAGCTTCGGTAAAATCACAGGATATCAGCCGGCCCACCGTCACCTTCTTCTGATGTGACAGTGTGTTTGTTTGATTACGTATTTCTTCTAGAACTCATCAGCGCTGCTGCTTTATTTTAATGGGAAGTCCTTAACCCGAGTGATTGATTCTAATGAGACATTTTGATCGGCTTCAGCACAAGCGTGCGCGATTAATTGAGATTTGATTAAACTTTAATGATGCCCGTGGGTAACTGGACTGTTGTTATTTGCAAAAGAGTGACACAGAATACAATTTAAAAGGAATAGAACAAACAAATACACCAAGGCAGAGGCAGAGATGTAAAGCAGAAATTTACAAGTGAGGCTGCCGTTTAATTTCCCTATTGATTAATCGGACAGCTATTTTTTTTTTTTTAATTAATGATTTAGGGTATAACATCTTAGCAAATTAGAGGAAACACAAAAGTCTAAGGTGACACTTTAATTGCTTATTTTAATGTCCAACAGGCCACAACTCAAAGGTAAAGAGTTGAGTTCCACGGTAGCTCAATGATACCGTTACAGTATAAGGTGTGGTCTATAAGGTTTCAGTGGAACAGTGTGACCCTAGGGGGCAAGTTCACTGTGAGCTCAGTGTGTCGGTGTATTTTCACTTTTTTTTTTGTTAATGAAAGCTCCTCATTTAATGATAATTATCCAAGGTCTCAAGCCAAATGCTAATGCATTTGGCTTCAGGCTGCAATTTTTTGTCAATCTCGGAGCGCGTGTCCATTTTATCCACCAACAAGTCAACCCGTCCATCCAATCTATCCATCAGTTTGTGTTCTGTCGGTACACATATGCGCCCATTCTTTCAACAATCTGTCAATCATCGCACCAGTCAATACTTCTGACTGCCCATCCATCCATCAACCCATCCTTTTGTCTACATATCATTCTTCCACGCCATCGCCTGTTTTGCTGTATTAATCCCACACCAACTCTTCTGTCAGGCCCAATTCAGGAGCTAATGCATGTGACTAATGAGCGCTAATGCTTATCCACTGATAGAACAAATGGCATCAGATAGCTGCAGTATTCTAATAGCGGGATGTGATTATACGGATGAGTGGCTATCGGAGCCTCTGTCACTTCTCTGTTCTTCGTCTTTTTTCCCGTTGGTGGTAGTAGATGTAGGGTTTCCATTTTGTTCCGTTTTATTACCCCCAGTCCATCGCTTTTGGTGTGGCGGCAGCGGTGGTCCGTGGACGAAAGGGAAAGGGAAAACGCTACTTTGATTGAAGGTGGAGAAAAAAAAGGGCAGTATGGGGGGATTACAGCAAAAGTTGTGAGTTGCATGAAGTAAGGTGTGCATTTTGTGTCGCCAAGGAAGATGGGGGGTGGGGAGGGGGAAAGAGAGGGGCAGAGTAATTGAAACAGGAGCGTGCTGGTGCAACAAGCCTCTGTGTCCATCAGCGGCGGTGGCGCAGCAGGCGGCAGAGTGCTACGTGTTTGTGTGTTAGCCGTTCTGTTGGAAAGAGGAGAGGCCACATGCCCCAGTTTGTTCCACTGTGAGAGCAAGATTGACAGCAGAGGTAGGGGTGCACTTGGTGCTCTGCCAGGCAGCATACACACAGAAACCCCCCCCCCATACACACACAACTCACAAGCTAGCTCTCCACGACTTGTGGCAAGTGCCTATGTGTGACAGGTTGTCGGGGAAACATTTTTCTGTGTTAGGTTTATGCACTGCGATAAGGTCGGCCGAGTAAAAGACCTTCACTGTCGAGTGTGGCCTGGATCCTTGCAGCCTCTGGGTCGGTACAGAGGAAAAAGCCACAGCTGGACTGGAATTTTTAAGCTCCACCAACACTGCACGGGGTTGAAATTTCCACCGGAATCCAAACCGACCCAGTTCATTCAGAACCGAATCCCAGAGAGGAACCGACAGTCTACAGTTTTAATCCAGAACTATCAGGTCAAAGCTCTTCTGTCACTGTAGCCGACACACTGTCCTGCTTTTAAAACAGGCTTTTCAAGTATCCCATTTATGTGTTTGAGCATGTGAATAGCAGTTTTCAGACAGCGATAGCCTTCAAGATGTCGTGTCATCATTATCGCAGGCTGTAAATAAAAGGTAGACAAAACCACCATGATGTAATGATCTTACATTGCGCATTTTCACCATCGCCATCTTGGTGCAGGCACCTGGCATGCTCATACAGTGCCACCTTGTCAATCTCAGTGTAGGCCTGCTTTAAAGCAAACCATTTCTTTTTGACTCTAATTGGACCCACGACTTATAAAATAAACTTCATGCATTCAGTAAGACTTAGAAGCTAGAAACTCTGTAACAAAGTGTCTATGAAGCCCATACATCATTTGGCTATTTTTGCAACTAAAGGAGTAGCCCCTTGTTGGCCAATTAGAATGCAGATTTACTCTCTTTCCCATCTGGAGGCCATGTGCTTCTTTTACAGTATATACAGTCTGTAGTCATTACCCTTGATCAACTAATGCCATCATTTGTGATCATTTTCACTATTTAAAAAAAGATATGAATCAAAAAGACATGTACGCGTTTGAGGTAAATGGCATAAAACATCAGTCTGCAGCTCGCAGATGCTTCCCCTGCAGGGGAGCACTGAAGTCTAACAGGGCTGAGGCCAATCAGTCATGGCGAGCATATGCCAGCTGAGTGTTTACAATCATGGGATTCATCTCCATGCCTGTCAGGTCTTCCGTGGCCCTGATCACAGGATCCCTGCTATGGGGGTGAGGCCCAGAGGCCATGCTTAAAGACCGAAATCCTTTACAGGCCCCGGTAATTAGCCAACACAGTTCTGCAGCCGTGCTCCTTGCTTTGATCTGCACACTGATCAATTGCGAGATCACAGTGGCTTGATAACCATTAACTGCCCCCAGTGAGTGTGTGCGGTTTAATTCATGCACACATTTGGTGTGTCTTTAAATTCGACATCCTTTAAAATATTTTTCTTCTAAATCTCACAGCCATGAAGTTTGGATTATTCAGCTCTACATGGTGAACCCCATAACATTCAGTGAGCAGCATGAGGAAAACCAAATATGAAGATCAGTTTCAAATTTCCCTTGTGAAATTCATGTGTTTCCATATTCAATGTCGTCACCTTGTTAAAATAATGGCCTAAGTCATTTTTTGGCAAAACTGATTTTTTTGGCCTAAATCATTCCCTCACGATGCTGCCGACCTCTGGTAAAATTGCCTACCTACTCAGTTGAACAAATCCTGCAGTTTTGCCCATTTAATATAATGGCCTATGTCAAGAGTGTGACTTAGGCGGTTTTATTTTGCTTAAGTCAAAAGACTTTTCAAGATGGCAACTGCTTCTATAATAAAAAAAAAACCTCTGCCTAGCCACTGATGTTATTTCCATGATTCTGGTCTCATTCCCTATTGTTAAATGATGAGATTAACTATAATATAGACTAGGCTATAAATATTGCATAGTCATGAATCTTTTTATTCAGTTTTTTAGTCAGTAAAATAGCTAAACCCATGAAGACTATCTGACTGTTACAAGTGATAGGCTATCTGTTAAATCTTTTCTGCCTTTTCAAACAATATTTCATCTACAGGCTTTGCCCCCTTTTTATTTATTTTTTTTTTTTAATTTACATGATCTAATTAAGAAAATTTTGAAAACTGTATTGTAATCTGATAGCTGGACATTGTGTATAACAAAAAAATTACGTTATACTTTTGTGTTTTAATTTGATGAATGTCTCACAATATTGAACACAATATTATGAACAAGATATTAGAAATTCTAACATAATTTGACTAGTATTGCGGTATATCTGTTGTGCAGTGTCTAGAGGCAGCTTGTGCATCCTTAGGGGTGCATGCATGCACAATACTTTGGGAATTCCTGATGTAGCTCAATACAAGTGACCACAAGGCAATGCATATTTTTCAGAATGATCCCACATATGTGACTATGGACCTCAAAGGGTTGAAAGAGGAGTAAAAGAAGCATCACTGTGGACAACCATCACTGAACAGAGGAGGTGGATTACGTCACCAACTTTCCCCTGCTTACCGTCCTGAGCTCCCTCCCCAGGTGCCTCAACCCACATTCACACCTTTTTTTCAGGTGAACCTCAATAGGTCACACTATACCATGGGGCGAAGTTCCAAATTGGTTTCACCCAAAACCACTGATTGTAATGACCCACACCTCCTTTCACACCTTGGTGCACGTGATTGTGCACAGGAACAATAGTGAGTCACAACCAACTCCAGGGGACTACATCCATTAGGGTTTAAATACCTGGGTCTCTCCACCTTTTGGTTTGAGAACCGAAGAAGCCTTTTGGATGAGAGGTGAAATGTCTTGAAGAAACAGAAAGAGGTCCAGTCGCCCTTTTTCAAGCTCCAGAGACCTGGATGACTGAGAACCTACACAGACAAGGGTTGAAATGTTTTTGGTAGGCAATGCACTTTGCAATTCTTCGGCCAATCAGGCCTCATCCAGTGAAAATCATAATGAGACAGTCATTGAAGAGAGGTGGCAGGTTGTACCAGGCCAAGAGTCTGTTTCAGATGGAGCGGTCAGTGCCTTTAACACTCCTGTGGATGATATTCAATATCAACCACATCATGAAGTGGGAAAATCTGATGATGATGGTGATGTGATCTGCAAACCAGATTACAGCCCATCCTGTGATGAGTCCTCTGATCCATAAAATGGTAAATGGCCTAGTTCTTATATAGTGCTTTTCTACTCTGGCTGAGCACTCAAAGCACTCTGTACAACATGTTTGCATTCATACAAGCACTTTCTTCTACAGCTAAGTGCTTACTAGCTAACACTTTCATAACATTTTTGAGTGAAATTATGAATAAATATCACATTTTCAATATTTAGTTCAGTTTTTTTGTGTTTCCTGAATTCCTGACTTAGGACGTTATTTTAACAAGGCGACGATATTCATCTTATGTCCCCGTTTGTATGGACTCCTTCCTTGCCTCTCTCATCGGCTTTCCTATTCTGGCCACTTGCACATGTCTCTATGCGGTGTGCTGTGTTTAAATGACAACCCTTCAACTGGAGTTTTATTTTGGAGAAGAGGGGGTCACAGGGGTGTCAGATCTGGTAAGTTGGGCGGGTGGAGATCAATGATTTTGTTGGTGTGGCCAAAAAAAAACAAACTGTACTGCTCTTTGCCAGCGCAAGCTGTCACGCTGAGGCATTCCCAGGCTAGCTGAGAGATATGATTTCTCCAGCATGTCCTGGGTCTGCCCTGGGGTCTGCTCCCGGTAGGACATGCCCGGAGCACCTCACACAGAAGGTGTCCTAGTCAGATGCCTGAACAACCTTAACTGGCTCCTTTTGATGTGGAGGAGTAGTAGCTCCACTCTGAGCCCCTCTCCAACGACTGCACTCCTCACCCTATCTCTAAGGGAGAGGCCAGCCACACTTTGGGGAAAGCTCATTTCCCCAGCTTGCATCCGCAATCTCATTCTTTCGGTCATTACCTAAAGCTCGTGACCATCGCTGACAACAGGGACGTAGAGTGGCCGGGAAATCGACAGCTTTGCCTTTACGTTCAGCTCTGTCTTCACCACAACGGACCGGTGCAGCGCCCACATCACTGCACTCGCGACCCCCAGTCCACCTGTTCGTCTCCCGCTCCTCTCTTCCCTCACTTGTAAACTAACCCGGAATGGGGCCACCACCCTTTTCCAGGTGATGACTGTGGCCTCAGACTTGGAGGTGCCAATTCTCATTCACACTCGCCTGCAAACTGCTCCAGAGTTCATTTAATGAGTAATTAAATCTAATAGGCAGGTTAATGCATATTACTATTGAATGAGTTAATTGTTTATGTGCTGCAGCCTGGTGTTGCTCCTAGTGACAGCATGGAGATACTTGCTCAGTAATAAGAAAATTATGATATCCCATGAACCCTTGCACCTTCAGCACATCTTTTTATTTTTTTTTCTTTTCAGACCTGTGTGTGCTCAGGGGTAAAGTTGCAGTGGCAGTGCTTAAGTATCTCTCTAGTTACAGTCAGAAGATGAGGGATTATTTCTAAAGGTAATCACTGCTTAGTGAGACTAAGCTGGTTAGTTTGCAGTACTGTGATAAAGTTTGCAGTGATGCACTATGTTGGACTGGTGAGATCTAAAGGTTACATCAAGGGTAGCCAACATTCATATTTAAGTTATGATGCTGATTAGATTTGCACACTGAATTATATCTCTCATCTATATTAGCTATAGTAGGGGTCAAGGGGTTGAAAATCAGCCATATAGCTTGTGTAACATCTGCTTTTGTCTCCTTGAATTCCACCGGCTACACAAACAGCAGTGAGTGTCAGTAGCAGCGCAGGCCAGCTGATCACGCTTTGTACACAAAGAAAAGAAAAAATTACTAAAACTCATAAAACCAATTATTATGTGACTTATTTCTGAGCAATTGTTTCCCCACGCTTCACTGCTACGCCCGTTCTTCTGGTTCCTCCACCTGCCAAATCCCACTTTAACCCCTGCATGAAAGCACTGCCCTAATGCAAATAAGCATAATGCTCCACAGCCCAGCCAACTTCAGTCTCATCATTAAAGTTTACAAGTACAAAAAAGTCAGCTTCATATTAAAAAAAAAAAAAGTATTTCCCTTCAAAAATAAGTTGGTTGAAAGCGTGCACAACTTCCTGACTCAAACACCTTGGCCTCTGATCGTTCTTATAACACATCCTCCAGACTGTGGCTGGCTCACAGACATGCAGATATGTGTTTATTTAAGCACTTGGAGGGAGTCAGTAGTCTCTTAATGACGGCCTCCTGATCTGCTGTCTGAGCAAACACAAACTGTCGACTCTGTCAGAGGAGATAAGACGAACACAGAGAACACCGAGCATTCCCGATGATTGACTGACATTTTAGGGAGAGTACAGTGTGTGTGTGTGTGTGTGTATGTGCATGCATGCATTTTTCCACAGCTGAACAATTATTCCACATCCATCCCTTCCTCTTCTTTCCTCCCTCTGCTGAAGGGACCTTTTCTTTCCTCCCCCCATCTTCTTCATCCTGCTATCTGCAGTTTCTTCCCCTCCCTGTTCCTCTTTTGCTCATCTCTTCCTCTCCTTTCCTTGCTTTTTCTTCATTTCCGTTTTCCTGCCTCTTTTGCTCTCTTCCTCTGCTTCGCCCTTCCCCTCTCTCCTCGTCTATCCTCCACTCTTCTTTCTCCTCATCTTTTCTCTTCTACTCTTCCTCTCCTAACATCTTTATGTTCCCCTCTCTTCTAAACTTTTGTTCTTTTCCTTATTCCCTGTCCTTCTGTTCTCCTTTCGTGTCCTTCCCTGCTTCTCTCATGTCTTCTTTCTCTTTTTCTATTCAGGATCTTTTCTCAATTTCTCTTCAATTTCCTGTTGGTCTGATCTTCACTCTTACTTCTTCCTCTAGTTTCAACCTCTGTTCTTTCCTTGTTTATTTCCTCCCCTCACCCACCATTCTTTCAACGCTGCTTTTTGTCCTTCCTTCCTTTTCCTCGTCCTCCCATATTTCCCCCTCTCTTCTTCCCTCCTATTTTTCATCTCACCTCATCCCCCTTTCCCTTTCTTCTCTTTCCCCTCTGCCTTTCATGTGCTTCATTTTCATTTTTGTAGCAATTTTTTTTAATCACCCGTCTGTCCCCTTCCATTTTCCTTTTTGCCTCTTCACCTCCTGTCATCGCTGCCCGTCTTCTCTTCCACAAGTCGTGTTTTTTTTTCTTGCTCCTCCACTCCTCCTCTCTTCATTGAAGTAATCATCACTGAGAGCTATGTTGATGTTGAGGCTTATATAAAACCCCTCTGTGAGGGGATGAGATCAGAGCAGCCAGGCGGTGAGAACAGACTATCCAACACATTGCGCTTAACACGCACCCAGTGAAATAAACAGTGTCTACCCTTTTACTGCTGCAACCATTCAGTTCATGCAGAAAAAAAGTCTGCACAACCCCCCCCCCCACTTCTGACATCATCCTTCATCACATCTGCCTCCATGACTCCTTAGCTGCAGGATTCCTATATAAATATAATTTCTGTGGTATACAAACATTCTGAGGTAAAAATGGGATGCTGACCCTTTACCTCATTAAAAAAAAAAAAAGTCACAGGAGTGGCAGAAAAGTTGCTGCATTTCTCAGTGAGCTTGTTATGGCTAAGTACAACATGGCAGATTGGTGTTTAGGGCTGAGGAGGTAGCAAAGGGCAGTGACAAACTCCGGCACACACTGATATAATTGCCATCAAAATACGTGCAACGTACCTGAAGTCTGCCTCTGCCAGAATTAACTTAATGAGGTTTAATTCAGAAAATGACACCAGCAGCAGAATCTCACATGTCATGGCCAATTTTTGGAGAAGAACGGCTTGTCTCATTTGAAAGTAGGGTAGCAGCATGCATTGTTGAATGGTGGGTACTAATTGCCAGCTCATGGCAGCTCTCCACTTGGTTCAGCTCTGTATGCCTGATAATTTCAGCTCATCATCAGTATTCAGGTAACAGCAGTCCCCTGTATCCCCGTCTAAAGGCCTCACTTTCTCTGTTTCTTAACCTTTTTTTTTTCCTCTACTTTTTCAAAATTCACTCCGACCCCAAGAAGTGTAATTACGGCTTCCGTGCCTTCACTTTCTATTTGTCAAACAAATTATAGAGAATAGTTGTGTCACGCACACATTCTGTCAGGCAAATGCATAGCCACACGCGCTGCATGCTGGGCCCCGGATAGACTAATCATGGCGCTCTCGTTGCGGCTTGATGAGGTGTGTGTTGCATGTGGGGGTGTGTGCATACACTTTCGACTGTGCAGTGCGTATGCTCGTGTGTGTGTGTGTGTGTGTTTTTTTTGCCGCTTGGACAAATGTGCGTGCAATTTCCTGGCACCTAATTGACAGGAAGCGGAACAGTTGCTGGAGTAGAGACATTTTTGATGCGGATGTCTAACAGTAGATTAGACACTCCTGCCTATTCAGCATGAAACTGTCATTCCCTCATTGTCAGCACCCCTGTGTCTTTCTTCCAGCTTCCCATGACATCTTTTTTTTTTCTTCTTTAAACCATTCACACTATCACTCATTCGGCGACATACCTGTTTCTACTAATGAGCGGTGTTTAGACGATGGGAGAACTTTCTTCTTATCCCATTCTTTGCTTCCCTTTCTTCTCCAACTCTGTTTTGGGAATGATCCAACAAGCTCTTGCGCCTTTGGTTCATCTGCAGCCGGTATTCTCCAGTTTAATGATCCACTCTGGGACCAAGGCTTCTGAAAGTGCTAAAAAATGTTAGCGAAGCTGCAGGGCTCCCGGGCCTGTCCCCGGCTGATTGTACCTGAGTGCGAGCGTGTCATCTGAGACTTTGTGGTATCAGACGAGCAGCAGCAACTCCTGTACTAGTGGCATTAGATTAACAATTGCATGGGGAAGCCGGCTGACTGAGGGTGGCGATGGAGAGGAAGAGGCATAAAGAGAGAGATTGGAGAGAAAGTCGAGAAAGTGCATTTAAAAGCTGGTACTTTTATTGTTTTGTGAAATCTGGAACCAGAGATGAACCAAAACCAGTTCAAACTAATGGAGGCCTTCATTATTTAAATGGTTTTAAATATTTGTGCTCCACATTATACGGAGGGTCAGGCCACACATGTGAAAGAATATGTGAGGAGCAGAACCAGATAAGGTCCTCTTAACATAATAAAAACACCATAATTTTATTGAACTTGGGTCAAGAGGAAACATCTCTAGCTAGGAGCTTTCTATACAGGCTACCTTGTTACAATGTATCTGAAATACTAAAACAGAAAATCCTGTGAACCATGTGCTTATTCTACTAGTTAATATCTACATTTCATTTATTAGTCTTTCAACTCTTAATCATAAAGTTTGCTGCTGAAACGAACCATTTTGTAATTAGATAAAATAATGATCAGTTTAATTGTAAGTCGTTTAATTATCTGGAAGGAGAAACATGTGAAAGACGACACTTTCATGTGGCATAAGTTGCATATAAGTCAGACGTTTTCATGCGTTTTCACAGTGTCCAGTTTTTTGTGATTATCTTGAAATTTTTATTTACCAATAAAAAGAAAACAGAGACCGGGGGTCAAAGTCCATTAAAGCTTTTACAGCATTTATACTTTTTAATATATTTTTGAGAAACAGACGCAGGAACGAGGACATTCGGGAGTTGCACTGACATTGCGTTGTCCTTGTGGTGTCGTATTTACTGGCTGTGTGCACGATCTGAAAAATAGCTTGAGTTTTGAGTACAGCTGAAAGCAGCAGAGTCAGGGGTTTAGTGCTTTTATAAATTGGGGTTTGTGTTTACAGTTTTGGGGGGGGGAGAAGGTTTCAACAAATGTGCCTCAACAATTGTGAAAAACTGTAATTGGCCACAGACTGTAAATATCAAGGTGCTGTGATCACAGACAAGTTGCTTGTCATTCTGCGACAGGTGTACTTTGGAATGAGCTGCAATGTGTGAAAGAACACACTGTTTCCCCCCTGAAGTCTGTTTTCAATGGATTTACTGAGAGAAGTCCAAAATGTGTGCGTGTGTGTGTGTGTGTGTGTTTGTGTGTGCCTGTGAGTATGTTGCGTGTTTGTGTGCATCCTCACAGACGGGCCTTCGTGGATGTGTGAGGCGCTGTGTGTTGTGTAGGTGGAGCCTTCTGGAGTGTTGGAGGAAAACCTCATATGACTGGACTGTAGCAACAGGCAACTGTGCCTCCTAGAGCTTATTAATAAACATTCATAATTTTGGATAAACCTTTCATGAGCGCTACAGTTTCCCATGTTTCCGCACCCTTCTAGATACTTCCATTTCTTCCTAATTTTAGCTGTCTCTTGTACCTCTTTTACCTACCATTTTGTTTCACTGCCAGGTCTCCATCATTCTTTATTTCTTTCCATCCCCCTTCCCATGATTCTCTCCTGCCATCCTTCTTTTCCCCCCTGCTGATTTGCTTGTATCCTCTCTCCATATACTTGATCCCTAATCTCCTTCATTCCAGTCAGACTACGCTATCTGCTTTTATCTCACCCTTGATTCTTTAAATCCTTCTTGTCTTTGTGTGATTCTTATTTAAAAACAGAAAATGTGGCTTATAAAACAGTGTCATAACCTGAATGGTACGACAAAAGGGGAAGACGAACCACTTTCAGCAGTCGAGCAAAATGATTTATAAAGCACGCAGAGATTACTTAAGCCCATATGAAAGGACAGAGCAAATGGAGCGTGAAGACAGAATCAAAACTGTAGGATGTGTATGAGCAGTGAGACAAAATAAAATAAAAGTAGATGAGATAACCGCACGGTTGGCTCCCGGGAAAGGAGAAGCTGAATCAAGCTCAGGGAGGGGTAGCCATCCGCCATGACCCACTGGGGTTGAGGGGGAAAAGGAGAGCACAGGGAAACAGGTCAGGAAGACACACTGTGGGAAAGAGAACTTAATTTAATGACATGCAGCAGTGCTATCTAAATACCTGGGGAGTGAAACTTTAGTGTGTGACAGGAAGTCCTGCAGGAGCCTGAGCCTGCAGCAGTGTATCTGAGGGATCCTTTATTTCGGATTTTAAAGGACGCCAACGAAAAGCCGCAGTGAAATGTGATCTCTCTTCGTGTTTCCTGTTAGTACGCTCGCTGCAGCATTTTGGATTAAATGGAGACTTTTCAGGGGAACCGCTTTACAGTTGAAGCATCCATGATTACAAACCCGAAGGACAGACGGCACGCTATGGGAGAGACAAGACCCAACTGTGGTATCTAAACACCTGAGGGAGAACTTGAAAATAGCCCCAATTCAAAATGTATTTTTCTCAAAGTGAGCTAATATTTCAGAAGAAAGCTGAGCTGACCCAAAATGTCACCTTAACTGTACAATGTATGAACACGCAGAATGAGCTGGAATTATGAGCTTGAGATAATAATTTAACATTTGACAGATTAACCAGCGCCACATCTAGAGGTTCCCCAGGATTGAGAGTCGGGACATCGAACGCCATGGCGTCAAAATCTGCCAGGAGCCTCCAATCTCATAAAAAATTTTAAAAAACTTTTTGCAGGTGGTGGTGCCAGGTGCTGGGTCACCACCATGTGCCACCAGAGTAGCTTTAATGCTCCATGGCGCTGATCTCTGAGTGTCTAGAACTCTTCTGGTGGGATGGAGCACCATTCCTCCTGAAGATATTCCCTCGTTTGGTGCGTTGGTGGTCGCGGTGAAGCCCGTATCATTTTCATCCTCGTTAAAGCATTCAGTGACATACTCTAAGGGGGGCACTGCCATAAGGGATACTGGGCCGCTGTTCCCCAGGAGACTGAGGGTGTTTGCCTGCTAATCTGAAGTTCAGTGGTTTCATTACCCTGTTCCTTCAGTCCGTGTGTCAAAGCAACCACGGCCAATACACTGAAGTCCAAATTGCACCTGATGCATCCATCGGTGTAAGTGTGTGACAGATAAGAAGCGCTCAAAGTAAAACTGTATGCAGTGTAAAAAGCACTTTGAGCGCTCAGTAAGAGCAGAAAAGCACTTGATAAATACCAGTGACTTCACCATTTCAACAATGACCCTTTCCCCTACGGGAGCCTACGCCAGCACGGCGAGCCACTAGATCCCCTCACTGTCAATGCTCAGGCTTCTCTTTTAACTGTTCTGCTGCATATAATGACACGTGTTTTGTATATGGTCTCAGATCCTATACAAATCACTCACAGCTCCTTGTTAGACCGTGTGTGGGAAGTTAGAAAACATATGCAACGGCGTTCTGACTATACAGCTGCTGGGTCACATCCTCACAAGCTTGTCTACATAGCAGCATGTCTAAGCATTCATTTGTTCCAGTGCTCCTGCCATTCTTTCGCCTTTTTCCTCCCCTGCTGTTGTGATATGTAGGCATGTGTGTGTGTGTGTGTGTGTGTGTAGTAGCAGAAAGGCAGATGACAATATTCTAACATTCCTGTCCCGCTGTCTGCCTGTGACTCAAGGGAAGTCCACATGCACACATGCAACACTTACACATACATGCGCATAGGCTGGTGCCTGCTCCCAGTCCCAATGGGCCTAATTGGCCCAGTCTGCTTAGTGCAGCACTATTATTTTCAGCACTTCTGATGAAAAAATATTGTGTGCATGTATATGTGTGTGTGTGTGTGTGTGCAGTAAAGCTACTCAGTGACACTTAAAGAAGTCCCTCGAGATCTCCATGTTGTCTCGTGCTTTGACACATCTGTCAGTAGCTGAGGAAGGAACACCTTTCAGGCTTTCACACACGTCCAGGAAATTTCAGCACACACCATACTAAGAGAAAAAGAAAAGCTACGGAGAGAAAAAAATAAAAATCACAAGCTCACACCGCACAGCCGTGATTATGTTTTCCTCAGACGACTTATCAAAAATAATTCTTCACTCTCCTTTCCTTCCAGCCTCCAGATTGATTGCTTTGCCTTCCCTCAATAACAAACTAAATCCAGTGTGTTTGGCTCAGTGCCAGGCTGCTGGAGCAGTGGCCCCCTGCTAGAGAGAAATCAGGACCATGGCGTTGGCGTGTTCTCCCCCCTCCAATCCCTCCCGCACAGACCCCCTTCCACCCCCTTCTGTTTCTCCACCCCAATCATTACTCCAATCAGCTGCCCAGCTCTGTAGAATGATAATTCCCATTCCTGTGGTGATCCATTGCATTAATCATGAGGCAGTTTGTTTAGAATAACGGCCTGAACCGGCACAGGCTGTGTTCTGTGCTGTCTTCTTGCTAGGTGTGGCTGACCACGACTAACAACATGTTTTTGTGTATTTAAAAAAAAAAGAAAAAAAAGAAAGAAATATACAGTGACTACATAAAGAAAAAGACGGAAAATTAAACTCAGAACCAAATCTGAACAAACCACATGCGTGGCTGCTGGGAGAAGAGAGGAAATATTAGCTTACCAGGCTGGTAGCTGAGCAGTGACAGGTGTGCTTCCTCTTTCCTCTTACGACATTCCTGCTTCCAATGCACAGCCAGAAAGAGTCGCTAAAGAAGGCCGAATGTGCAGGGTCACTGTGTCAGAGTCCATTTGGTGTCCAGTGTATCAAATAAATTATGGCACAGCTGGCAAAAGAGCGTACACTCATGATAATCTTGGAAGTGCCTGAGATGTAAGTTTAGTGCCAAAACATAACCAAGTAACCAACAAATCTGACAGTCTGACAGATATTTGGGTATCAGTCCACCCTACAAAAGGATTGGCTCTTTGTCCCAATCCCTAAAGCTATAAATAAAAACCAGCAAGAAACTGCAGATTAAGAAGAAAAAAACATTTGCCATCACACCAACACCCACTTTAGACTCACCTATCAACCTGACAAGCAGATGTTTGGGCGGATTCAAACCTAGAACCTTCTAGAAGTGGGCAGCACGGGCCTGCGACCACTGCACGAGCCTGAGCTGCCCAGCTATTTGCTTTATTGGCTTAGCTATATATACACCAACACAGACTCAGAGGGCAATCAGGGACACGGGGGAGGGAAGCAGAACTAGACACAAAACGCACAAGATAACTACTACCAAAACAAAACAGGAAGTAGCTAACAAACACAGAGGCTAGACACAACTTGACTTTACACTAAGGGAAACAATGAGGAAAGCCAAGAACCTTCCACAAGAAACTGTACTCACAAAACCCAAGCAGAATTTATCTTATGGAAACAAACAGGAAGCAGAGGTCAAGCAAATGGTGACTAAAAGCTAAGAGTGTGAAAATAAGAAACAGAAAAGCTCCATACTGACAACAAAATCCAAAAGCTCCAATAATAGACAAAAGCACAAAGACCCTCGGGCCATGACAAGTCAACTGTTTCATTAGTTTTTTTTTAACTGAGTGCTACAGTTAAAACGAATTTGTTGTGACTCCTGAACAAGATGAGTTGCCGCCAGTCCTGCCAGTCGCATGGCCGCATGGCCGCATTTCAGGGCGATGGTTTCTGAACTTGTGGGTGACGGCGTTCACCCTCAGGTCAGATAAAGTTGCACACATTGAGAGATTTGGCATTTTTTTGTGTGGGTCTTAAAAAGTTCTAAACTTGATCACATGAGACTTCTGATGCGGTGGATACTCAAAACCTGCGCTTCTTCCATCTTATCTAACTGTTATTTAGCCAAAACAGAGTGTCTCTGCCTCTCCCTTACTTTCATTTTTATGAAATATATTAAGCTGAAGTGAAAATGGGCAGAAATGTTACATCCCAAAGTAAAAGTAATTTATCAGCTTTATCACAAAATTAGGTACACCGCGATGTAATTTGAGTCCGCTCAGCAGGTGACTTTGATGGTATGAGCACATATGATGACACATTGGCGAGAAAGCCGCTCAGCATTAGATTAACATTAAATTGGAATAATAACAACACGTTAATTTAAAAGCCCTGCAGAATGTGGTTTTGATAATTACACTGATAGCTGCACTTTGTTTACATGTAAAAGCAGCTTCTTTACACCAGCAAATATAAGTGCTGTCACAGTATGTCACATGTATGTCCAGAAGGACAGCATGTTGGTGACCGATATTAAAGCAAGAGGAGAAAATTAAACCCAAAGGTGCCGTCAGAGGCACTAAATGACATTCACTTCAAATCTTGATGAAGTTTTCCCTTTTCTTTGGTTCTCTGTCTTCCCGGGTTGCACAGCTGAGTCTCCCTCCTCCTTTTCTTGAGAAAATCTCCAATTTCTTCTCCTTTTCTCTTCTTCCTGCTGTTACGTTTTACAACTTAAAGCAGGCACACCGAGGCAAGCAATACACCAGGTCTGAATATGTTCTGACACCCCATCTTCACAGGGCCTGATTTCCTGGGGGGGGAAATGGGCGTTTGGCATGTTTACATTTTGTTCCAATTTCTGTGTCGCATCAAAAGCTCTCCCCCTCCTCTCTCTTCACTGGCACGCTGCAAACTAGACGTTCGCCATGGGAAAAGGGATGCTGACCTGGCTCTTACAGGTAAAACGGAAGGAAAAGGCTTGTGCAGACAAACAAGAATTGCCTCGGGAGACAACAGAAACCCCAACCCACCCGCTGCAGTTCGCAGGTCAAGCCATGTGTGTTCAGGACTCTGCATGAGTGTGTGTTTGCTTCGGTGATTTCTATTCATAGTTCCGCTTTGTAAACATGTAAAAAATAACACTCTTTACCCGCAGAGAAAATAGATGTTCGAGTCATCTAAGGTTACAGGAAGTAAAAACTTGATCTCCATGGACCGTTCAGTCTTCTCCTGCGGGACACTTTTGGAGGTAATGGCCCTCAGCTTTACCATCCATCTTACAAGTGAAATGGACGGGGAAAGTGAAATGTGGTACATTGGACTCAAACATCAATTGGAGCCTTGTCTTGGTTTGTGATGTCAGTCAGGTAGGTGAGATGGAAGGTGAAGCGCTGATAAGAAAAGGGGGAGAAAAAGACAGTTTGGGGCAGAAACGTGTTCGTCAGCTCTCGCACTCCTCTTCTTCTCCCTTAAGTGTCATTTTTGACAAGGTGCCACATTTTAACAAGCCGACCGAATCTTTTCCAACCCATTTTTTTTTTCTTTTAATATCAGGTCACTTTTTAAACTTTCAAGATATGATTATTTCTTTTAACTGCATCCTCTCTATTTTAGTTTTTGATTACTGGTCTGCAATTACACCCTTTTCATTAAAATCAGTGACTCGAACAATGGCCTCCCTAAATTAGCATCTCTGGCTCATCCATTTCCCCACACATCATACTGCGTGGCCCATATTTCTAGTTGGTGATTACCATCGGAAAAATATCAGTTCATATTATCCTTCTAATGGAATATTCTATGTATTATAAAGAGGAGAAACACTCAAAGGTTTAATATTTGCATGTTGCATCTACATTTTAAAAGACAAAGCCATGTTTGCTGCAATTAAGTTTCAAGAGTTTTATTTGGTTTATAATTTTATGGCAATGAAGCCTGAATCTTTGCACCATGATGCAACATTCCCATCCTGATATGAGTGATCTCTTCCAGGATGACAATGCCCGCATCCTTAAGGGAAGGGGGTTGGGGGTGGGGGTGGGGGGGGTGTGTCACTGAACTGTTTAATGAGTGTGAAAATGATTGATTGAAGATTACATATTCAACAGGGCTCTCCACCCGTGTCTTTCTGAAGAATAGAGTCCCTCCCCCCCATTAAATCCCTTTAATTTATTACTCGTCCATCTGCACGTGTCCATGTGTGTGCAATCAAACCAGTGAAGTGAGAAGGGGGAGCAAGGGAGAAATGGACTGTTGGCTGTCAGTCTGATTGGACCCCCGGACTGGCTGATCAGTGGTCCAGAAGCTTGAATATTCCACAGCACAGCTCATCTTGAGGAGTACTTTAATCTTAGCATGTGTAAGCGAGACCTCTGTGTGCGTGTCGTGTGTTTATGTCTGACATCGTTCTCTTCATCTTCGTTCGCACGCCCGTCTTCTTCAGCTGCTTTTACCCGTCACATCTCTCCACCTGCGTTCTATATTTGTCCCCGTTTGATCTGAATGGAAATAGCCGGTGCAAAGCCGCCGTTTGGACCAAGCAGCCGGACCTTTAATGAAAAAAAGGTGGGTTCTGTTTTGAGTGAGAGAACTTTTTTTCTTTTTATTATTTGGACCGTTCAGAATTTCATGAGTTACGAGAAATAGCGCAGGCTGAAAAAAAAAATAAAAGAGGGTAGGAGTTCTCATTGAAAAATGATCCAACCACATTATGCCACATGGAATAAAACCTCCTAAAAATGCCAACGCTTTCAAGGTAGTTTCTGAGACGATGGCAGAACAAGGATACGAGGACAGGGGAGCAGCACTCGCCGGCGACAAACTGAAGAAACTGCAGGAGGTGTGCTGCAAATTAAATGGCAAACATGAAACAGACGTCGTAATTTAAAAGAAAAAAAAATGTGTCCGTTGCTGGTTTGTGTTGTCAGTTGTCTCAGCAGCATGAGCTTTAGCTTGCAGTTGTCCCTGATGGCACATAACTGAATCTTAGGTGCTACGACTTTGTCTTTGGTGTGACTACAGCGCAAAGTGAGGAACTTGCAAGATACATTTAGCTTGCTTAGTAGCGCCCCCTGGTTTTACTTTTCCATTGCCGAGGTGCCGGTGCTAGTGCCAGCGCTGGTGTCGGTTTCAATGAGCGAGCCTGCGTTTCCACCGCGTTTCTGTGAACTGACCCTTTATGTATGAGTGTGGGCGGGTCCTCGTCTGGAAACGGAAGCCGAAGGACACAAATGTGGGAGAACACGCTCCAAATCAAACTACTGCAGCATCTGTGCGGTAAAAACACACACAGCGACTACAAGCAAGACAACAAGGTCGCACTTTGCGTCCTTTTATCTGTGATATGAGCTGATACAAAGCAGCAAGTTCAGCCTTGGGGCCCAACCTAATTCACAGCCGTGAAAACCGCATCGCTTTTCTCCTGTAATGCACACCATGCAGTGAAATGGCGGTAGAAGACTTTACACTGAGACGGCAGAGTCACGCCCTTCTGCTGCTTTCGTCGCGCGTTCTCGGTTCGAGACCAGCTAGCTTGCAGGGCCCGAGTTGAACCCGTTTTTCGGCCGAGCACCGAGTGCGTTCGCGGTGGAAAAAACGCTAAACGGTTCAAACACTGGCACCCCATTGGTGGAAAAGCAGCCTGGGTGTCCCGGTTATCCTGAAGGACAGTCAAGGTTTAACAGCTATGATGAACAGGATTTTCAGGATGGACAACAGTGTGTGTCACAGTAAGCATTTCTGCAAGAGCTTCAATCAAGTAATGTTTTCAGGTAAGTATCTGAGGCAGGTTCATGGGCTGGAAAATATTCAGTTTAAGTCTCTTTCAGGTAAGCTGGAAACAGCTTGGTAACTTAGAGCCTAGCAGACTGGAGTGGTACTCGGGAGAGTTTCATTGGGTAACAGAGCTTCTCCCCTCTTTCTTCAAGGCTGACTTCCAGTACTCAGAAACTTTAGGTGGGCGTAGTGATAGCAGGCAAAGCGAGAGTGGGTTAGGCAGAGTCATAAAGTAAATATAAAGCAGGCTGGTAAACAAGTAGGAGAAGGCAGGAGAGTACAGACACAGGTAAGTTTGAGCAGAGCCGTTAGCATCAGTTACAGTACATGTAGAACAACAACCTGGAAAGGAAGTCGGGTTTAAGTGCTGCACTTATTGAAGATGGAGAACAGGTGTGCCCGCTGGAAACTTCCAGAAGCCACGCCCACCACTGCAACAGACTGGTTAATGCCACTCACACCTATGTGCACACTGATAGAGGAAAGGAAGCAGTCAAGTCTGCACCTGGAGGATAAGGACGGCTATGACACCAGGACAGTTTGTTACCTCTGAAATTTGTTGGAAAGGGGATTAGAGATTTCCAGACTGGTGTTTCCTGCAGTACTTACAGTAACATCAACCAAACAGTGTCGAGTCTCCAAAGGACCACATATGGTAGTGATGAAGATAAGTGCCTGTCTGTAACCCTGTACTCTAGTTCAACATAACAAAAATAAAGGAAGGACCACCTTTTGGCCCCAAGTAGTGCTTTGCAACATGGCAAATCTTCCATCGCCAATGATGGAAGATGGATTTGGCCAGTCAGCAGTGAAGCTGTCCAATGGTCTAGCCCTCAATTGTATTTTGATCAGTCTAATAACTCTGTCAGTCAAGCTACTGTATATCTTGTCTGTCATATCAGAGATAGACAATATTCACAGCATAATGTTACATTTCAATAAAAGGCCAATATTTATATTAGTAAAGTGCTATTACCCTGATCTCCTGGCCCCTTTTATTTCTCCCAGCAGCGGTAAAAATGCTCTCCCCCTCTCATTAGCCCTTTATTCCTGCGGATTTATTTCATTCCTCCTCTGCCTCCTTCCCGCTCTCTGTCACCCCCTCTAATTTGAAGTGCAATAGTTTCCCTCTGGCATGAAAATATTGCGTCATTCATCATGTCTCTCTAATTCGTCTTAGATATCCTCCATCCCTCCACTCCCCCCCCCTCCCCAATCACCCACAACCCCGCTGCACCACTTAGCTGTGATATTGCCCAGAGTCAACGAATACAAGGCAAGTCATACCCATCCGTGCAGTGATTTTTGATACATTTGAACAGACATACAGTTCAGGAATGTGCTATCACTCTCTTAGCCTCTCACCTTTTTTTAATACACACACACACACACACACACACAGTATGCTCATGCCGGTGTCTGGCTGGGCTCATTGCGAGGCGATGGGTGTGGGCCATTTTTGCGGCTCGATGCTCTGTGCTAAGCTGTTTGCTGCGGTGACTGGCCAGAGGTGTATTGGGCTAAATTGAAGCGGCTGCTGATTAGATGGCTACCTATCGATAAGGCCAGAGTGGAATTTCAGCCTCGGCTTGTGTGTCCCAGAGAGCCGAAATGTAGCTGAGGGGTTTGCCGTCAACTCGGCTTGCTGAGAAAATATCGTGTATGCTGGCAGAGACGAGGCCCCGAGTTTCACGAGCCCTCCTGTAATTTCTCTCTCTTTGTCAGCGCTGCATTAATGAAAAGCCATAGCTTCTAGTCACAGGGCTTAATATCATCATCAGGCTGCATGATTTATATGTCTTAGCTTTAAAATACTGTTTTTACCCCTTATATGTTATATATAAAACTAAAAATCTTACAATAATTGCAAATTTTTTTTTGTAAGCTTTTATTATAACATATCAAAAAATACTGAAAGCAGAAAAAATGTATTCAATTAGTCTGTTGTGTGGCATGACTACTGTTCTACAGATGGAAATAATTGTGTGCCAATGTGCGTGTTGCTAACATTCCCTTTTTTCTGAGGTACGCACCACATTCTGTTTTGTAAAGTCTAAATAATATCATCAGTCGCCCCATTTCTCTATACAGAAATATGGAGCATGTAAATTTTACTTCCATTTCAAAAGGCAGTGAAATGAACCACCTTGGGAAAATGGCACCAAAAAAAAAAAAAAAAAGACTATAAGCAATTTGGTATTTTTAAAGGACTGTCTTTGAAGTGTTTTTCATTCTATGTGTGCCTGTGTATGAAATCAGGCCATCCAGCATGGCTCATATTGATGTTTGAGGTTTATTTACAATTCATCTGTCTCAGACAACACCGTGGCTCGGTGTTGTTCCCATTCACACCTCTCGCGATCATTATCCATGACAGAATAAAGCTGTATTGAGCGACGACATGTACCTCGCTCTTATTAAATTGTGTGTGAGGTAAATGGTGCTACAGCAGGCTGTCTGCGATACTGCTGACAGCAGCAGTTCAGGATTCTGGCCTGGCCATTCTCCTTCATGCTGTTATTATTGTGAATGCTATTAAACTCTATTCAGGTACAATGTGATGTGGATTTTTGTATTTGGACATATTTTGTCGACTGATGCTTTTCACCCATGTTTTCCCACGAGATGAGCTCCTTGTTGACAGCGCTCGCATTAACTGTGGCAACGCACACTCGCATGTACGCCAGGCAGGCACAGCACGAGATCCGCTGAACCGACAACTGAACCAAATAACACTGATCATCTTAGAATTGCAGTGATCTGCTGTAAACACGGGCATTCGTGCCGATGTTAACTTTGACGCGCGCCACCCACCTAAATACTGTTGCAGATCAACACCTCCCCTAAGCGATGGCACTCCCTGACGGCTGCAGCCTCCTCCAGCAGTGCGGTTCGAAAACTGGTCAGGACCGACTGTAGGAACATAACAGAGAGCATATGGTGTTGACTTACAGCTACGTGGGAAAGAATGTATAACCTCTTTTAATTATTGTGTTACTGTGCTCCAGTGCCTGTTTTTGTCCCTCTGTGTCTTTGTCCCTCGCCTCAGGTGTTTTGTATTTAGTCTACATTTCTGTTACCTGTTCCTCACTTCCTGTTACCCCGTGTGTCGTTTTGAGTTTTGCTGCCTCTTGTCTTGTCTTGATTAATTATTCTCAGCTGTGTCTCCACCTGTTCCTGATCCTCTCGTTATCCTGTGTTGTATTTAAGCCCTGAGTGTCCTCCAGTCACGTTGTCGTCAGTGTGCCCTTCCTCTGTGTCGCCTCTTCTGTTAGTTTAGTTCTAGCGCTTGCCAGGCCCAGTATAGCGGCAGTTCATTGTTTCTCATTTTATTCAGCAATAAATCTAGATTTCAGATTCTATTTGGTCCTAAGAGTCCTGCATCTTGGGCCCTACCATCATGACACACATGGCTTATGTTGTGTCATCATTTATTTCACAAAAACTAAACCAAAGTGGAGAGGCAGTGTGTGGAAAAACTAAGCACACACCATAATTCAGTAGCATGTAGAACCACCATTAGCAGCAGTGTCTTGATTTAATAATTTTATGTATGACTTAAAAAGCTTCTTATTTTTGTTTTTGTTTAGGAATTTTGACCCACTCTTCTTTGCAGAGCTGCTTCAGTTTGTTGAGGTTTGCAGGCATTCATTTATGCACAGCTCTCTAAGGTTCTGCCAGGTCAGGCCTTTGACTGGGCCATTGAAACTTTGAATTTTCTTTTTTCTTTTTCAACCATTCTGTTAGTAAATTTGCTGCTGTGCTTGGGATCATTTTCCTGTTGCACAACCATTTTTCAACCAAGCTTCAGCTGTTGGACAGATGTCCTCACATTTTACTCTATTGGTTATTATTAAGAAGTCTCTGTTTTGGTTGTGAATTTGGCTGTTAAGGGTTCTTGGTTTGTAGTTTTCAGGTTTTTGTTTATTATAGCAATGCCTCATTTTTTGGACTTTAGTTAATATTTATATTTTTATTTGGATCTTTTTACTGTCTATGTCTTGTTGAGTCTTTGTCTCTGTGTTAGGCGTTTGTGTTAAGTTACTTCCTGTTTTATTTTGGTACTCATTTGTTTCTTGTGTCTTGTATGTCTTTTTTTCTTCCCTCTTGTCTCATTATCAAGATTCCGTTCACCTGTGCCTCATTTCCCCCTAGCTGTGTTCACTTCCCCTGAACACGTGTGTGTATTTATAGCCCTGCTCATCTCTTCTTTGTCAGTGTGTCTGTGATCCAACCTTTCAAGTCTTCCCTTTTGGACTTTGTGTTTCATAGACTTTGCAAACGGCCTCAATAAACAGGCGTGCTTTTTGTTTAATCCAGCCTGCCCCTCACGTCTGCATTTTGGTCTTTAACCTACACTTTATGGCAGATGGTTTACTTTCTTTTTCACATGACTGTAGCTTCATAACTTTCCAGATCCCAGTACATTTGCCCATGCTTACAATACACTAAAACAAGACAGGGATGCCTCATCCGGCAAACAACAGGACCCAGAGGATCCACCGTCAACATCTTGGTTCCAGACAGCACATTCCCAGAGGCTCCATTCCCATACCTATCAGGTAAGAATTTTGGCAGCATGACGAGTCCCTTCACTTCCAGGCAGCTGGTTTCATGTTGCGGCAGAGACTTGGGACAGCTTCTGAAAATCTATAAAGATTTGAGGCACCTCACTTTATAAATAAATGCAGTTTTAAATCCTGGGAATTTGGGCAAAATATAAGTCCTAAAACAGAGAAGACAAATTGTTTTGTGTTGGTGGAACAACACAGTAAAAAATTCTTTAGTAACAGTCTGCTTTGACCAGAAAAGATAAATGGGAATGAGTTTTAACATTGAATTTGAATATCAGCAAGAGGAATAAACTACAGAGAGCTGGAGGTGCACTTAAAACATAAAATAATTCTAACAATAACTGAAGTCTTTTAAAGGAAAATAAATATTTTTGCTCACAGAGTGCTCCATATTCTGTTTGTAAAATGTGAAATATTTAATAAAAATGGTAGAAAGCATAATAAAGACCACATGTGCTACTGGAACTTTAATTTCCCTGATGGAGTCTTCCTCAATGGATTAATAAAGTTGAATCTCTAATTTAATTTCTCAGCAGTTGAGCAACAATCTTCACCTGTAACATGTCCATGTGCCTTCATTTCAATTTGTCAGCCTGTTTTGATTGGTTGACGGATGCTGTGAGGATGTATTGTTCGCAGACGACATGGTGGTTTATAGTGATAGGAGGGAGCAGGTGGAGCTACGCTCTGGTGAGAAGAGGGATCAAAGTCAGTAGAGGCAAGACAGAATACACCTATGTGTGAATGAGAGGGAGACAGGTGGAAAGGTGAACATGCAAGGAGCGGAGATAATGAAGGTGGATGAGTTTAAATACCTGGGAGGAACCAAAAATGCAACAGACAGTGCACAAGAGAGGTGAAGAAGGGAGTGCAGGTAGGGCGGAGTGTCAGGAGTGAGTTGAAAGGGAGGGTTTACAAGATGGCAGTGAAACCTGCTATAATTTATAGTTTGGAGAATAGAAAAACAGGAGGTGGAGCTGGAGGTGGCAGAGCTGAAGCTGCTAAGAGTTTCACTGGGAGTCACCAGCATGGACAAGATTAGGAAAGAGTCCATCAGAGGGATAGCTCAGGCTGAGAGGTTTGAAGGCAAAATTAGAGAGGCAAGGCTGAGGTGGTTAGGACACGTGCAAAGCAGGGATAGTTGATATATTGGAGAAAGGGTGTCGAAGATGGATCTACCAGGCAGGAGGAAAAGAGAAAGACCTCAGAAGATTCATTAATGTAGTGAAGGTGGACATACAGATGGTTGCTGGATAGGGATAGGGTGAGATGGAGGCAGATGATCTCCTGTGGTGACCCCTAAAGGGAGCAACCGACAGAAGATGATTCATCTCAGTTTGAACTGTAAGATCTCTCATACTGACCTGAAAAGTTGTCAGGCTTTGTTTCTTATGATCTTGCAGAAATGATGACAAAACAAATGCTGATTTTCTACCCTCACACATCCCAGAGATCTCGCCACCAATGTCTTTGTCCAAGGTCTCTGGCTTTACTGTCAGGTTCCACCACTCTGCTTGCTGGCCTCCTCTTACGAGGAGACCCTTTTTACTCCAGTTGTTCCAGTATCCACTACATCAGCTTCTGGAAGAACACTAACCATAACTACAGTACTAGGAAAACAAAAGCAATGTCCTCTTTGAGTGTTGGCAGTACAATCAAACCTTGATTGCATGATTGCCAGACAATATTGTATAGGGGTAATGAGGATTATGGGCAGCCAATCTAAACACTGATGCTGTTATTATTCTGTAGCTATTGCAATGTGCAGTCGGCTTCATTATAGGTCAAATCAAAAATGTTCCAACTGCCCATGATAGCGATGCAGCCACCACTCCCCCCAGGACGTAAATGACGAAGGCGGGAGTGTGATTTTATTTTCAAGGCTTACAATATGTTTTACCTTTACCTAACATTTGAAAGCTCATTTGCCAAACGAGAACCAAATAGTGGAAGCTGTGCTTATATTGATGGCTGTATTTTATTCTGTTCTAGTAAAGCTGCTCATCCCCAGTTATTGCCGAACAAGCAAGATATGACCACTATGGTTCAAAAATGGTTTATATACAGTACAGTACAGTAATTTTTATTTGATTAACGTATTGGACTCATATTACTGTTAAAGCAGACTTGGGTCCTTGTTCTACCACTTATCTGTGTCTGGATTGTGGGGGCATTACTTGTAAGCAGAAACACCCAGACCCCCCTCCACTCCAGGGGTTTTACATGGGATTCCCAAAGGCAGCCAAGAAACATAATCTCTCCAGGGGGTGCAGAGTCAGACCAGAGGTCTCCTCCCTTGTGGATGAATCCAAAACACCACACCAGGAGGTGCGCCCAGGAGGCATCCTACTCAGATGCTTGAACCCAGAGCAGCCAGTCTGAGCCAATCTCGGATGACAGTGCTCTTCATCCTTTCTGTCAGGTTGAGCTCATCAGCTCACTGACAACTGTTCTACCGATAACTAGCTACAGTTCGTGGGCACGGATGGTAAGAACAGTAGAAGATCAATGGTAAAAAGTTTGATGCATTGATTTTAATCTGGTATTTCCAGACGGCTGACTGGTTGTTGGTGAGCTGCAGCATAAATTGATAATTAGAAGGTTTTTGAAGACGTATTTTAAAATTCTTAAATACATAAAACATAGTGGATTTCAGTGAGAATCCTAATTTAATGCAAGATTTTAGATATACTGAAGTTACAATGCAACAATATTACTAACAGAAATGTAAGTTCTAATATAAATACATATTTACTGAGTCCTGAAGGAAATGTCTGGATTTTTAGCAGGTACTTAAGTGCATTCACATGCTGGATGCTGGTCACCGTCTGTCAGATGTGCTGACCAAGAAATGAAAAGTGGATTTTTCTTTTCTGAATTACACACACAGCCTGTGAGTTTACCTGACAAAGCATAGACTGTATATTAAAGATGGGCATAGTTTTTACGACTTGACAGGCTTGTGTATTCCATTCTGAAACTTTGTTTTTGTTTATTTTTTAGGCTTTTAATTGGATGTGACAAACAGGGCTGGATTCTATTAAGAAAAAATGGACTTCGGTGCCCGGGCGGGTTAGTGGTGAAGCCGGCGACCATATACACACACCGCGGTGCGGGTGGCGCAGGTTCGAGTCCCAGCCAGTTTGCCCGTGTGTCTTCCCCTGTTTCCTGTTTCTCTCCCCGCCACTGTGGCCAGGAAAAGAGAAAAGGACTTTGCAGACTCATGTCAGCAATTTATAAAATGAATATATTAGATGTTCATTCATCTCTAAAACTAGGAAATAAGACTGCAATCTTAATAGAAAATTGTTTACTCGTGTATTAAAGAGAGAAGAGAGAATTATGGTCATATTCTCAGCAGCTTGAAACCAGTGGTGTTGCCACCTGCTGGTCACCAGTGAGAATACAGGTTTAAGACAGTTTTGTATTGGCTTCACTTTTCAGACCTTAGAGCTATGCCCATCTTTTATGTACAGTCCGTGTATGAAAACGGTGAAACCTAACCCAAACAGGAAAGTTGTGCAATTGAAAGCTAAACAGTGAGCTGAAACTTGCCATAAAGCTCATTATTGTCTACAGAATTGGATCATAATTATTACTTCATCCCCATGAGTGACCCAGTTTCACATCGTTACATTGTTTTTACACCTCTTAACATCCACCAGGTCGCCAGCAAACCTCTTAGCAGCAGATTTACATTTAGCCACGTGTTAAACAAGCTTAATTTCTGAAACTTGGAGATGCTACCTTTCAAAGTCAAATATTACTCACATTTTGGCCTAAAAGGTCTTTTGTTAAAATTTCAAACAAGTGGAAATGAATGTGAAGCTAAACCTATGTTGCTCCAGACACCAACCACGACCCCATGCAAATTAGCTTTGATTTGTCAGAATGATTATTGCCAAAACTTGGGAGAACAATAAAATATACCGATAAGAGTGACATTAGGGCCGACACCATCGACAGCTTCAGGGTGTTAACATATCGTCACCATGAAAATATCGATCAGCCTCTACAAGGAAAGTTGCATTACAAACATCTTGTCAATGGGTGGTCTCTATTTTTGTCCTATCACATCATTTGTGCCACTGATGATGCACGGTGCCTTTTTGAAACTCTTGACAAAAATAAAAACCTGTCTGTCCAGTAATGGCATGTGTTAGTCTAATCACGATAAGTAGTAACACTGATGGAGTCTAGTGGTTCGGCTGTGTGGGAGAGTGACACTGTTAGCTTAGCGTGGCTATTTCAGGGCTTTTCCGTGCTACATCATCAGCACCCACACACACGAGTGCCAGCACTCACATGCTGTGTTGAACTCCATTATTACACAGGTGCATACAGACACTTTTCTGTGTTTCAGTCTGTAAGTAAAGCTACTGTAGTTCTTTGTACATATAAACAAAAACACTAGCAGCACACCGGTTCCTTCTCTTTTGACTTTTTTTCAAACATCAAGGTAATAATTTTTATTTCATGCCCTGTTTCCATCACATATTGGGAAAAAAGTCAGATAAAAATGAGGTTATTTGTTTCTGTGAGTGTATATAATGCAGGCACTGAGCAAATAAAGAACATAAAAGAGACAAAAACACACTTTAATTAATTGCTCTTAGTAATCCAACCTCTCATGTCTCTTCTGTCTTTATAACTCGCCCACTCGCCTTCTTACATAGCTCTTGGTTTCACCCCAGTGCATCAATGGCAACGTGATGCCTCTGACAGAAATACTTGTAATTATCCTCCCACACTCCTGTCTCTTGAAGCTGATTGGATGGCAGTTTGCGTTCCGATGTGCTAGCCACCACCCACACCAGATCTGTCATTTTCCTATAACCCCCCCCCACCACACACACACACACACACCAAAGCCACAACACCCCCCCTTAGCTCTCCCCTTGCTTCCTGCCAAACGCTCCAGCAAACACCTCCTACCTGGGATCCTGTTTGAACCGTGTCTCCCATTTAAATGCAGTTTAGGTGAGCTGACAGGTGAAGCACAGGCACACACAGCGTAAGCACCTAAAGATCCCCAGCACAGCCTGCAATGATGCAGGTGAATAATCCTTATCACTCCTCATTCAGGCTCTCTCATACATGCTGTATAGTTCACTCTTTATTTGCAAATCCAGTTTACATTTAGAATTGCCTTCTTGTTTAATCTCATATTCTGTATTTCTATATGTTCACAAATGATAGGACTAGTGGTACTTCCTGATATAAGTAGGAGTGTTTGAGGGTTTTTTTTTCTTCTTCTATTGTTTGAGATGATAGTGTCACCTTTAAATGCTTAAAGCTTGCAACTAATCAGATGCTGATTCTGTGGTAAAATATAGTTATGGCATGAGTATGGCATATTAGCTATACTGGACCAAAGTAACGCTATTACCAGCCACTGGACAGCACCCTGGTGCACCGCTTAGCAGTGCACGTCACGGTGCAAGCTGCTCAGAGCGAGAAGGCGCTGGGTTCAAATGCACCGGCAGGCTGGGGCCTTTCAGTGCGGAGGTTGCATGTTCTCCCAGGGTTTGCTCTCAGTGTACTTTAGCTTCCCCCAACAATCCAAAGACATGCGTGGATTAGATTAAATGGCAACCCTGAGCTGACCATAGGTAGCAATAAAAGCATGTCTCTGTGTGTTAGCTCTGCAACAGACTGGCAACCTATCCAGCGTTCACCCCGCCTTTCACACTATGACAGCTGGGATTAGTGCCCCCCCCCCCCAGAACTGGATAAGATGATGGACATTACTACTCCCAGATGGTGGTGGTGGGGGCACCCAAAAGCTCTTTGCCAGGCACCATTATACACCAAAAGAAAGTGCTATTACCCAGCGGACATTGGAATCATCAAGAAAAAAATCATGTGTGGCATGGTGTGAATATTTGCTACTACAGGAAAAAGCAGCCCTCAAAAAGTCCTGTGTAGCTCTTCTGTATTTCCCAAAATGCAGGATCTTATTCTCAGTGCACACGTTGGTAGAGTCAGCAAGACGCTGAGAAAATTAGCAAAATAGTACATCCACTGTAGTTGTATTATACGGTGGTACTATCATAGAGAAATCTGTTACTGTGGGTTTCTGTCTGTGGAATGTGGAAGAAAAATACTTCAAATACTTTTTTGTCCAACATCAAATCACAATGTTGATCCCTGGATCTTTCAAAACTGCACTGGAAATAGTCTGATTGGACGTAGTGTTGTCCTTTTTTTTTTTAGGTCCTCGACAATAAGATTGCGAAATTAAGAACATTTATCCAGGAATTCTACATGCGCCACCTAGAGTTTTAACACCTTTTTATTCTTCTAAATTGAAGATTTAAAAGCCCCGTTTAGTCTGAGTGTTCTCTGAATGTCTTTAAGTCTAATATATGCATCTGTCAACAAGCTGAGCAGTTCAACTTTGACCACGGGAAAATGTCATCAGTTGTCCTTCTGAAAAAGAAACACTAATTGCTTTGAAAGTGCTCGCCAAAGAAAAGCCACAACCTTGAGTGAGTGAGCCGTGTTTGTAGTGATTGGGAGATCACAAATTCTTTGTTGGGCCGATGAATGAATTTGTTTCCACGGCTCATCGTACACGGGCAGGCATGTTAATTAAAAGCTTGCCGATGCTCTTGAACTTATTACCTAGCTTCCTGCTAATGAGCGAAAATTTAAAAAAAAATGAATGCAGCAGCAAAAACAAGCTTTATCTAAGAGGACACTGGAGGGAAAAAAAAAATCACTTACAGCTCTTTCACTACTTCACCTTTAAAGAGAAATAACTCTTTTCCTTCCTCACTGCCCATATCTGCGCCGTAATGGCTAGTAATTTAAGGGAAATTAACATTTTGACATGCTCCTCGGGGGTTGAGGGAAAGTGAAGAGGAGAGGATAAGAGAAAGAGGAGGAGGAGGAGGAGGAGGAGGGAGGATGTACAGGAGATAGAAAAAGAAGATGAATTGGTTATTATTAATTCTGTATGGTGGAATATTTAGTCCAAGGGTCAAGTGCAGTTGAGCTAACCAGCTTCTGTGCTCCTATGGGAGCGAGAAGTCTTTAAAAAGGAAAAAAAAAATACACAAACACACACTCACACGAGACATTCAAGTTTAACTGTGATCCAGATCAACTCGAATGTTCAAAGTTCATCTGTCGAGCCTGTAAAGACCAGACATAACAAGGTTGGACCAAATATTCAGACTCTAATTTAATATTTCTGTTCTTTTTAGATGAGTCAAGTCTTTTGACCCGAATGCTTCTGGGCCCCATTCTTGATACTAGCCCACTAAATGCCTGCATGACTGGCATGTTACTCCGCATGGTCACTCAACTAGAGTGCTGACACCGCTTTCTAATATTCTCAGAGTTATCAGTAGGCAATCTGTTCTACATTGTAGCAGACTCAGAGGTTTTGCTTAATCAATGACAAATGCAGAGCAATGCAGAATAAGCAGAAGACATCTAGCTGTTTGTAGAAGTGCACATAGAATCCCTGATAGAAATGTTGTCACAGTGTCTGTTAGGGGAAAAACATGATCTTTAGTAGTTTTGGTGCCACCACCAGATCATACAGAACATGAAAACAAAAGAAACTGGCCAGTATAAGCAAAACCAAGAGCAAGTCATGATGAAAGCCCAAAGGATGGATCCATACTTGTGGCTCACCATTGAGAGTTGCCTAGATTGTGACTCGGCCTACCCTCTTGCCTCCCAATGTAGAGTTTTGCTGTTAATTTAACCGGGAAACACACCACCCATTTCTTCCACTCCACTTACCTGCATTAGACTACCCCATACAGAGTGGTCTACACTGTTAAAAAAGGTTTTCACTCAGAACCGAAGCCCAATTTTAGACCTTTTGATGCCGCAAATATGCAAATCTCTTCAGCTGCATCCACACTGGAAGCGATTCGCTCGTCACACATCACTTAAGTTCTCAGGTGGTTGCTTGCAGACATTTCAGGTTCCTTTTGCTTAGGTAACCTTCTAATGTATTTACTACCAGGTATTAAGATAGTCAACAGTATCTTTTACTGTCTTTGCTCACTCACAGTGACACCACGTCACTTCCAGTGTGGACATAGCGTAATTCCACCGGGAACCTACAAATGTCTGTCTGGGTTTCTGAGCACGTAGTACTCACATTTCAGTACATATGGTACAAACATACGGTTTTGTATCAGCCCACTGGGTCAATCTTAGAGCCAGAAACATCAATTCTAGAGATATAAGATAATTCTTTCACTTTGAAACAGTTGATGGAAATGTATAGCATTCATTTTAACAGGCAAAATGGCAACACTTAAGTCTGCCTTTAGAATTTTGGCTCATTGAGGCAGCGCGAGATCATCTTGACAAAGAGCAGCACAAAAACCAGCCAACATCCAAAGAAGAGCTTTGAATGTCCTTCAAGAAACCTGAAGAACTATTCCTGGAGACTGTTTAAAGAAATTATAAAAAAAGCTGCCTGAGAGAGCTCAGTCTGTCTTGAGGTTATTCTTCAGATCGTCATGCCAAATAATACCCTTCAACCTGGCTGACCGTACAATCTGTTTCTATTTGCTTGCTGATTTCAATACATCGCTGGAGCTACTTCCCATTTTCCTAGCAAAATATAAAAAACAAAATTTGGGGTGGCTCAAGACTTTTGCACAGGATTGTACCACTTTTAATTGCATGAACATCTTAAATCATTTTCAGACAACCAGTGATTAAACCTCATGGCATCATTGTCTCTCGCCTATTTCTTTACCTTCCGTTATTCTTTTCTTTCTCTCTGTCTCTTTGTCTCTCGCGCCATCCCCAGCAGGGCCATGCGGATTAGCGCTGAAAGCTAATGAAATGTAATTACCGCCTTTGTCGATAAGAATCGATCGGCTTGGGTCTCACAGACCCCTTCCCAGAGAGGGTCCTGGAGGGGCCAGTGTTACAGCAACAATGGCTACAGCCGCACCGCTCCCTCCCCCAGAGTCCAGGCTCTGTTTCCTGTCTGGTTGCCATGAGCAATGGGAGATAGCATTGACAGGGCAGTATGAAGTGGAGTCAGATCTGTCGGATGGTCTCTCAGCATGGCCATGCAAGGGGGAATGAGATTCCTTATCAAATCAGCCAGATTAGAGAAAGGGTCTTAGGGAAAAACATCAATTCCTACATCAAGCACAGGAAGATCAGATTTTGCCATGTTTGTGTGGATGAGGTGTGTGTGTGTGTACAAGAAACTGAACAGGAACATAAACTTTTCTTTCCTTCACCTTGTGTGAACCACAATTATTAATGCAAAAACGTTGCAAATTTCATCATTGTAGACGGTTGTTTTTATTTCTAATTATGATTTCACTTTCAGTTTGCTTTCAGTTTTTAGACGAAGTCAGTTTGAGATAAGTTTCTTTTTTTAATAAATTTTTTTTTTAATTAAAATCTGTCATAGTTTGAGGCCAAGGAGATTAATTCAATTCAATTCAATTTTATCTATATAGCACCAAATCACAACAAACAGTCGCCTCAAGGCGCTTTGTATTGCGGGTAAAGACCCTACAATAACACAGAGAAAACCCAACAGTCAAAACGACCCCCTATGAGCAAGCACTTGGCGACGGTGGGAAGGAAAAACTCCCTTTTAACAGGAAGAAACCTCCAGCAGAACCAGGCTCAGGGAGGGGCAGTCATCTGCTGCGACCGGTTGGGGCTGAGTGGAGAGAGACAGGACAAAAGACATGCTGTGGAAGAGAGACAGAGATTAATAATAATGATTAAATACAGAGTGAAGTATAAACAAGTAAATAAAGGTGAATGAGAAGAAACAGTGCATTATGGGACCCCCCTCAGCAGCCTAGGCCTATAGCAGCATAACTAAGGGGTGGTTCAGGGTCACCTGATCCAGCCCTAACTATAAGCTTGATCATAAAGGAAAGTTTTAAGCCTAATCTTGAAAATAGAGAGGGTGTCTGTCTCCCGAATCCAAGCTGGGAGCTGGTTCCACAGAAGAGGGGCCTGAAAGCTGAAGGCTCTGCCTCCCATTCTACTTTTAAGTATCCTAGGAACCACAAGTAAGCCAGCAGTCTGAGAACGAAGTGCTCTATTGGGGTGATATGGTGACTATGAGGTCTTTGAGATAAGATGGGGCCTGATTATTCAAGACCTTGTATGTTAGGAGAAGGATTTTAAATTCTATTCTAGATTTAACAGGGAGCCAATGAAGAGAAGCCAATATGGGAGAAATCTGCTCTCTCTTTCTAGTCCCTGTCAGTACTCTAGCTGCAGCATTTTGGATCAGCTGAAGGCTTTTCAGGGCGCTTTTAGGACAGCCTGATAATAATGAATTACAATAGACCAGCCTAGAAGTAATAAAAGCATGGACTAACTTTTCAGCATCAGTCTGAGAAAGGATGTTTCTAATTTTATAAATATTGCGCAAATATAAAAAAGCGGTCCTATATATTTGTTGAATATGTGCATTGAAGGACATATCCAGATTACAAACCAGTGCTATTTAATCATGTCGCTTATGAGCGCCAATATTTATAGGAGAAATTTCTTTTTGTTAATGATTCATATAGAAAACAGTTGGAGTTGTGTACATAAGATTTCAAGTCTGATTTTGTATACGTCTGTCTCTATGCATAGAAACCGACACACTTTTTTGTAGCATATTCACAGTGAAGCATAAATGTTGAAAGAGAAATCATTTAAAGTCAGTAAAAGTCAGATACAGTTTCAACACATTAGATCAGTTTCTCCATCTGGAGCCTTAGCATTGATGTACTCAATCTTGTAACAAAGATTCAGTATTTGCAGATGCAGAAACTGACAGCAGGAAAGGCCACAACCCCAGAAATACTTCCTGGTGGAGAGAAGTAGATTAAATGTTGAACTTAATTTTAGCTTTTAGCAAAAAGAAAATGATGTACAATGTGAGCATTCTTTGTACTTTCCAAGGAATGCTTACATTTTCTGTACGTTTCCGCTTGTTTTTGCTGCTTGTTAAATAACCTTGGTCACCAATAGCTTTTTTTATGTTGTTGTTGTTGTCTGCAAAGGACATAATGTTTCCTCCTCCATTTATCTCTCTGTTCGATTGTTTATCACATTTTCTCACAAATGGATAAATGGATTGGTGTGGAATATTTTGTGCACAGTCATGTTTCAAAGTGCTAAAAGCCTAATGATTTCAGTGACCTATCAGACTCCACCACCACAGATATTGGTAATGAAAGGGGGGGGGGACACCACACTGACTTTCTGAACCTTGTGATCACTACCTTTGTACCGCCTTTGCAACTCTGCAACTATCCTGTCACTAATGCAGACAAAGATAAATGAGCAAATTTTTCATTTTTTGTTTAAGCCTGCACATCACTGAGTGCTATCTTGTTCAATGGGAAACTATTTCTGTGAGGTAAATGGCAGCCAGTATGCAAGAGATGGAAAAAAAACTGAGTTGTACCTCTCCCACACACTCACACACATCACTGTGGTGGTATGGGGATGGGGCCAAGTGTGTGGGAGAGATGGAGGGAAGGATCGATAGAGCAGCGAAAGAGTGCTGTAAACCATGAAAGAAGACAAAAGCCTCCTGTTTTCCCACAGTGCACCAGACTCTGTTAGCCTGGGAGCTACAGCGCTACCACCAACACTCTCTCACACTCTCACACATACAGAAACACTTGCATACAATCACCTGGCTTGAGTAGAACAATAAAGAGAGAAATATCTTGTAGCCAGGAAATGTCAATGTTTCTGGTAATGAACACATACTTTAACTGAGGAAGGAATAGTTTTATTCTACTGCTTAAAATCTCCATCTACGGGGGATTGATTTGTTTTTTCTATTATTCTTCCTTTATGTCCTATGGCACATTGCAAAACTTACTGTATGCTTTACCTTAAATGCCCACGCTGTACATCTTTCATTCTTCAGATGGTTGCAGAGATGCTCCACGTGTATGTTGCTAATGTGCAATTTTTTTTATGTCTTCATACCTTTATTTAACCAGGATATCAAATCTCTTTTACAAGGGAGACTAGCAGCCCCACAAACTCAAAACATCTCAGAAATGCAACATGAAATACAAGATGTCCAACATGATATACAGCATTCAAATACCTACATCACAAAACACTGGCTTCGCAAGAATGTCTCCTTTACAAGATTCCTTATGATTGGTTTTAAATTCAATTTAGGTTTTTCTGCACATTATTCCATGCCCAGGGTGTGTAGTCAGAAAACTCTGTTTTCCACAGATCTGTGAAAACTCTACACACATTACAATCAGCCATTTAGATGAGTATGATGCTTTATAAAAGGGGACAAAAATACCAGTGCGGTTTTCTGTGAGTGATCAGTGATGTCCAACCCACCAAATGATAAAGAATGCAATGGTGAGTCACAGACTTATATACACACATACAGTACATACACATATGCATATACACCGTTAACGATCACAGGCAGTAAAGTAAATAACAGTATCATCAGCATAAAATGTGTATTTTTGCTGGAAGTTTCTTGGCTAAATTTTAATCCTGATCATTTGAAATGTGTTAAATGTTCCATGTTCATGGTGCCATTGCTTGATGTCACAATCTGCAGGTTATGCAAACTGTGGAGTATAAGGTTGAAGACCCAAAATGCAGACACAGGAGACAGCAGGACTTAACAAAAGGCGAGTCATGCAGTTAGACTGACAGAAGAAATCCAAAAAGCAAGGTCCAAAAGGTGAAAAATTAATAAGAGTATGGAGACAAAACACTCAGGAGATGACCACTGATGCTGCGAGAGAGACTGAAGGGAAGACAGCACTGTATATACACATGAAGATAATTAGGGAAAGTGGATACAGCTGGATAACAGGACGCAGGTGAAGATAATCAAAGACAATGGGACAGGAGGAAGTAAAAAATAAACACAAGACACTAGAGATGAGTTTGAAAATGAAACAGGAATTAAGAACCGTAACTAAATGGGGAAACTCAGACGCATGAATGAACTTACAGTAACAGGGAAGTTGACACAGGAGAATGGGACAGGAAGCACTAAACAGAAAAGCAAACGAGATTATGAACATGTTGTTTTGGTGATCCTGTGAGATTTCTTGTAATGCAAACCACAGAATATATATAAAAGATGGATGTATTCCCTTTGCTATCACTCATTCCTTTGTGCACTATTGTTTCGAAACCTCAAATTAGCAATTTTGGCTATTTAATTTTTTAAACCAAGCTTCATAAGCGAGAACACTTCCACATATGGCAGTGACTTGGCAACTGCAAGATGGCCAATCCCTAAAGGCTACTAATTTACTTTAAATTTCTTAAATTTCTTTTTCTTTTTTAAACAAAGAAAGCACCATGCTACTTTAAATAAGACTTAACACTAGCATGACTGTAAACCTATTAGGGATATTTTACAAGCAAAAGAGTTGCGCAGCGTTGGCGACTAGAAAGAATGTAGAATTAAGGCACATATGCGCTGGCTGATCTGCTTTCATTTTAATTTTTACATGTAATTTCTTGTTTACTCTTGTTTTCGTACGAGAAAAGCAAGAAAAAAATGTTTTCCATCTACATTCTCTTTCATGTACAAGTTAGTAGCTGAGGTTAAAAGCAGACGTCATAGGTTTTTATCTTCAAATGCTGCTGTTTAGAATGTGCGTTTCTCTCTTTTGCATGTCGGGTTTGTGTTTTCCATGTATTTCATGCCACTCCTCATTTGATGACTAATGGATGTCTTCAGGGATAGTTTCTGGTGTTACTCAAGGGTCCCTGAATGGACTGAAATGCTCTGTTGATGACACACACACACACATACACACACACACACACACACACACAAAATTGGCTGCTGAATTTTGAGCACACAGTGCAAAAAATGGGCACAGCATGTATTTGTTTGAACACACAAAGTCTCACAGCAGTTAACACAGAGATTGGGTTTATTTACCAAGCATCTAAGCAGAACCAGCAAAGGCCTAACTATTAATAACTCAAACAAATGTCCTTCCACTGTATGAGAGCAGTGGAAATACTATTAATACTGATGTAAATAGGAGGCTATTTTTAGCAGATTGTTATACTGGGGTGGGGGTGGGGGTGCGTTTAGCATCCCATTGCGTCGTCAAACAACGAGAAGGGAGCGGCCTGGGATGAGTCAGATGAAAAAGTTCTCACTGTAAACACTTTTGTTGCTGGTTGTGCAAATAATACACAGAGAGTTGGTTGAAACAAAAAAAGATGTCTCTGTTCCTGCCAATTTTCTGCATCTTATTTAACACATACTAATCAAAAAAAATGTACACTTTGGCTACATTTTCATAGCTTTGTTGATATTCACTTTAGCTAGGTCACCTGAAAAAAGCAGCCCCCAACTGGTCAAACTATCTCGTGTGGATTCCATTAAGTGCTGCAGAACACCAAAGCTTGTGTTTACCACCCACCATTGCTTTTACCTTGTGAGTCTTTTAGTGTGTGAGGAGTGTTTTTACTATGTTTGATGGGCCCAAATTAGGTGCAGAACCCATCATCATGAGGACATTTGTTGGTTAAGACTCAGCTTTTATGGCTAAGCTTAGAATTGTGTTAGGGTTACAAACTTACATTAATAATTGAGGGAGAATAACCTGCAGCATCATATAAAAGTTTTGGGCAACTCACTGATATTGTCATGGTGTATTCCCAGAACTCATGTAATCTAAAGACTTTTGTAAAGGCCACTCTGAGCCTTCCTCCTGCACTCCCCTCCTAATTTTCCTCCCTCTTGGTTTTATTTATTTCCCTACTGCTTTTTTCTGTCTACAGACAGCTGCCTGCCCATCTTCCCTTTTTCCTTCCCACCATTCTCCCATTTCTTTCTTTTTCTGTCAGTTTGTCTTTCATTTCATACCCCCAGAGCGAGAGGATTCCTGCAGAGGAGTGGCATTTGGAGAATCTCACTCTCCTATTGCTGTCTCTCCACTGGGGTTAGAGAAAATCAATCCCACTAATTAGATCTGTGCATCACTGTTATTTTGTCTCCACGCGCGTGTGTGTGTGTGTGTGTTCTGCATGTCCTGTAATCTATATTTAATGTTAGGAAGCAGAGCTTTAAAGAGCGCCACAGCTGGCCTGTTTGCTAATTAATGACATTTTCCCCTTTAATTACCATTCAGTGGAAGCCTGTGCTCAGCTCCTCTTTCTTTGCCTTTGCTTTGTTTTTTCTTTCTGTCTTCTTTTAGCTGTCTTTTCTTTTATATTGTCAATGTCTGTCCTCATACGTTTTTTTTTTCATCCTCTCTCCCTTTACTTTCAGCTGTCTTCTGTGTCAAACAGATCATTACTTTTCATTAGTTTCTGCATGTTATTTCCCCTCTCCTAACTTGCCCGGTTATACCGCAGAAGCCCAAAGAAATGCCTTAAATGGGCAAATTTAGTCGAACAGCGAAACAAGACTCATGCCGTGTTAGCAGCGCTGTGAAGGTGTTGCTGTGAGCTAAATATGGTCAAAAAGTTATTTTAAAAGATTTCACTGAAATCCAAAAATGTTACTTTCACATCAGTCCTCAGTTACATGGACCCAGAGGCCAGTCAGCGACCCTCTGGAAATGTCCAGGAAAGATATGTATTTCCCGGCCAGTTGGTGAGTGGTTGCGGCAGGTTGTTGGGTGAAATCAGTCGCAAAGTGGGTGCTTCAACAACAACTTCCTTTTGATCGCTTTGGTCACTAGCAGATTGTCACTGTAGTCCTTGATTTGCATAAAAGATGCCAGTTTGTCTGGAAACACTTGCTAACGACACACCAAGTGGTAGTGAAAATAGCAAGTGGGACACAAACAGAAATGGAGATTGTTGTGCTTTATTGATCAAACTAATTCACTTAAAAGGGCGTAGCTTTTACTTTGAAGGTGAATGGTCTCCGTTTCCAGCTTGCGTTGCACTTTTTTACAGTTTCACTGCCACTCAGGGGCTCTGTGATAAGTGTCTGCAAACAAGTTGGCTTCTTCCAGACAAACTGTGGACGATCGTGGCAATCTACTGGTGACCAAAGCAATTGCAAGGATGTTGTTGGTGCGGCATCATTTAACCATTTGCCAGCTGGTCAGGGGAATGCATATTTTTCCCAGTTGACCAGTGGTTACAAGAGGGTCACTGAGGGTCTCTTGGCCTGCATGGAGGTTGACTTAAGAAAAGTTACAACCGTTAAGTTAGCTGTATATTTATTATTAGCCTACTAGCCCAGTTGAAAAAAATGGTAAAGGACTTTGAGTTAGGTTTCATTTTGGACCAACACAAGCTGACAGAGTACCATTATTAACATCACCATGCTGAGAGCCACAGCACTGAAATCTTCAAGGTGTTCAATGAGGATAACTAGCAAACATCTGGCACTGATTAATCAGTTATCAAGGAATTTACAAACCTAGAAGTTGAACCGTATTTTACTAGAGGAAGAACAACTAGTCTTTGGCTCTTCCTTTCACTTTTTATCATCTACTATAAGCAGAAACCACTCAGCTACAGGTAAAACATTGTTGTAGTCGGGATCTGCTAGCATGCAAATGTGCAGAATAAATGTGAAGATACTGGTGACAAAAAAACAAAATCAATTGGCATTTCTTTATATTCCCTCTCCCTCTGTTTTATTTCCATCACTTTCTCTCTGTAGTTCAGATTGGCTGTTTGTCTCCCCAGGGAGCGGGAGCAAGAGCCGAATCTCCATCTGCCTCTCAGCTTCGTCATCCCTCCGCCCTTCTTTCCCTCCTTACCCTCTGCCTCTCTCTGGGATCTTGGTCCATCACCGCCTGTCAGATGCCAGTCTCCGTCCCTCTCACCAGTTCTGCCTCAGTCCAACTGTCAAATGAAATTTTGAGTGAACTTCAAATGAACGAAAAGACTGAAATATAAAAAAGGTGTCCTTCCAGTGGTTTGCTTGAAGTAAGCATTTTTTAGAGCAGAAAAGTATCTGCATCGAGACGTCGTGCGTGGAACTGCAAGGAGGATTATCAGATGCTTTTTTTTTTCCTCCATTGTTCAACAATATTTCTACACTGAACTATTTAAATGTCCTCTGACTTAAATAACTTTCTTTTCAACATATTTCTTCTTAAAGTTACATGCTGCCATTCACCTTGTGTTTGAGGGGGAAAAAAATGGGTGCCGTTTTCAGAATATTGTAGTAGAGTGATTTTTAAGGAGTGCTTTGGGATGGAGGCAAGTTTCTGGCTTTATTCAGTCACTTGTCAATTTCCTTACTGTCAAAGTGGAGCGGTACAATGGTCTCTTTGAATTTATGAGCCTCTGGAAATTGGTATATCAAAAACCACCTATACATGTTTTCATGAAAACGCAATTGCTTCTACACTACTCTCAGGTGGTTTTCGACCGTTCATCCGTCATGTTTCTCACCCCTGCTCTTTTTCATTCTCTTTGGCTTCAGCAGACAGGCAGCACTAGAAGGTGAAATACACTCAGGTGGGTAATTGGACAGCTATATCAGTAATTTGTGGTCGGCCCAGTCCATTGCTAGTGGTAGATTAGCCATGTGATGGCAGCTCTTAATGAATCAGGGGTGGAGGCGATGCACAAACACCTGCACGAGGCTCGGCAGCACATAGGCCAGTTTTTGGACTGACTGGCTGGAAATTTTTAATAACCTTAAACTATAATCTGTAAATTTTAGTTCTTGAAAACTTATTGGATGTAGTCTGCAAAAAAGAGATGCAGGTATGATTGGTATAATCTCTTGATTCGTGGCTTCATTTTATACAGCAATAATAAATGATTACAAGCAACGGCAAAGTGCCAGGTTTGAAAGTCATTATGTGGTCATAGTAGAAAGCTGCAGCTCTTCCTGTATGCTAGCATAAATTACTAAGTAGCATATGATACTGCAATTTATCATGAGCGATGCATCTATGAAGAAGCATAATGATGCTGGCTTGAACCACAATGACTACCTCAGAACCTTAAAACTGGACTTCTGTGACTGATAAACAGCTCTGCTGGGAAAAGCTCTTTCAGCTGATGATGAAGTTAGCAGTGACTGCTGTCTTGCGTGTTTTTGATCTCTAATGAGCATTAAAACCTCAGAGAATCTAACTTACTCGGTTGAAGACATGTCGGCTGCCCACACCTTGTCGTAACACCTCATGCCGAATGCTCTGACGGGGCTGACAAAGTGCCCGTTGCTAAGAGACAAAGTGAGAAAATAGCATGGTGCAAACAGAAAACCTACAGATTACTCTGATATGCAGAACATGCTGGCATTTAAACCTTTAAGTTCCAGCTATTGGCTGTTTTGATATCTCATCCTGTTTCATTTAGACAAAAGACAGGAATAATTTGGTTGAACCATTCGTCTTTTATAGCATCACTCAAATTTGAGCAGGTCAGAAACACAGTCTGGCTAAATGCCATCAGACGTTTTTGAAAGTTAACATTTTTATTTGTCTGTATTGCATTTATGCTGCAGGGGAAGTTTGGAAAGATTTGAATACAATTTCTCCAGAAGTACCTGAGGACGCCGACAGAAGAAGGACACTATATTACCAAAAGCATTCACTCGTCTGCCTTCACACGCATGTAAACCTGAGTAACAGCCCAGTCTTAATCCATGGGGTTTAATATGATGTCGGCCCACCCTTTACAGCTTTAACAGCGTCAACTCTTCTGGGAAGGCTTTCCACAAGGTTTAGGAGTGTTAATGGAAATTTTTTGGTCATTCTTCCAGAAGCGCATCTGTGAGGTCAGACCCTGATGTTGGATGAGAATGTCTGGCTCACAGTCTCCACTCTAATCATCCCAAAGGTGTGCTATCGGGTTGAGCTCAGGACTCTGTGCAGGCCAGTCAAGTTCTTCCACACCAACTCACTCATCCATGTCTTTATGGACCTGCTTCATGCACTGGTGTGCAGTCATGTTGGAACAGGAAGCAGCCATCCCCAAACTGTTCCCACAAAGTTGGGAGCATGAAATGGTCCACAATATCTTGGTATGCTGAAACATTAAAAGTTCCTTTCACTGAAACTAAGGGGCCAAGCCCAACCCCTGAAAACCCCCCCACACCATAACCCCCGCCACCACCAAACTTTACACTTGGCACAATGCAGTCAGACAGGTATCGTTCTCCTGGCAACCACCAAACCCAGACTCATCCATCAGATTGGCAGACAGAGAAGTGTGATTCATCCCTCCAGAGAACACGTCTCCACTGTTCTAGAGTCCAGTGGCGGCGTGCTTTACACCACTGCATCAACACTTTGCACTGAGCTTGGTGATGGAAGGCTTGGATGCAGCTGCTTGACCATGAAAACCCATTCCATGAGTGCACTGTTCTTGAGCTGATCTGAAGGCCACATAAAGTTTGGAGGTCTGTAGTGATTGACTCTGCAGAAAGTTGGTGACCTCTGTGCACTATGACCCTCAGCATTCACTGATCCCGCTCTGTGATTTTACGTGGCCCGCTACCTCGTGGCTGAGTTGCTGTCGTTCCCAATCGCTTCCGCTTTGTTATAATCCCACTAACAGCTGACTGTGGAATATTTAGCAGTGAGGAAATTTCACGACTGGACTTGTTGCACAGGTATCATCCCATTATGGTACCACGCTGGAATTCACTGAGCTCCTGGGAGCAACCCATTCTTTCACTAATGTTGGTAGAAGCAGTCTGCATGCCTAGGTGCTTGATTTATACCCCTGTGGCCATGGAAGGGACTGGAACACTTGAACTCAATTATTTGGATGGTTGAGTGAATACTTTTGGCAGTATAGTGTACCTTTAGGTGGCAATTTCCTTCACTTTTTTTCCCATTGCTGTTGCTAGGCCATGTTACTGTAAATCGGTTATTTGCCACATGCCACAAATGTAACTGTGAACAGCAGGTACTTTCAGGCAATCAGTAAAAAGGCAAGCAAATATAGAAAACTTCAAGCACTCAGCTAATGTTGCTGAAAGCTGTGACATCAGCAACAAGAACTCAAAGAGTCAACTAAGAAACACAAAAGGTAGCAAGTCAACAGTGACTTAAAAGCTACATAGAGGTGATATTTCAAAAGAAAAACCAGTATAAAGTGTGTTGGTAAAATGCTGGGTCACCTTGTGCCATGAGAAGAGCTTTGTGATTGATTCACCGAGTTCATGGGACTCCACTGGAGGGATGAACGCTGCTATTTCAAAAGGTATTCCCTCATTTAGTGTTGTGAAGATGGTTCTGGAGAGCAGCAGGTAGTTCATTTTGGGTTGATATCTGTGTTGACTGTGAAGGCCGCGGAATATAATCGATATCTTTTTCATACCCAGCAAACCATCCAGTGAGCCCTCGTGTCCTGGGGTCATCGTCATCCTGGAAGATATTTATGCCCACTGGACAAAAATGTTTCCTCACAGGATTCAGCTTATCATTCAGAACAGCGTATTATTGATTTGACCCTCTGATTGATTTCCTTCTGAGGGGACAAGTGGACCTCAAATGGTAATTTGTCACAAGGCTTCACCTGGACTTCTTACTAATAAGAGATTTATATCCTCTCTAATCTCAACTACATCCAACATTGTGATGTAAATCTACAGCAAAGACGTGTTTGGTGGAGCAGACAGGCCCCGCAATGAAAGATGTAGCACGTGCTTTTAACTTGATGCTTATTGGTCTTGGCTTTGAAACTAATAATCACATACAATCATGAGAAGCTTATTTGTATTCCTATTTAAACCTATTAGCTTTTTGTGCGAGGTGAAGGTGTTCCAACTCAGATTCCCTAAATTCTCTCAAACCGACTTAATCACTAGTTTTATTAGGTAATAGATGAAAGCTACCTGTTCAGCTCAGCCACACGCATGTCTCTTGTTCCTTGAATTTACCTTAAGGCAGCCTCATCCTCAGAACTCAACTCGTATCGGAAACTTCTTTCTGGCTCACGTCTCCAGAAATCCATTTTTTGGGAAAACCTACCTGCCTACTCCCTGTCTGCCGCCCTACAGGAACCGCTTGTAGGCTCAGGCCCTGCATTTTAAATGTGCGTCCATATCTTAGCCTCTGTCGTCTGGCTCTTGCTTTTTTAGATTATATACATATACCGGGAAAAAAAAATTAGTAGTGTTTCTTTGTTTGATATTTTCACTGGTCTGGTTTGCACCTACTTGAGACCAAATTGAGCCCGTGAACTAAAATGAGTCCGGTACCTCGGCAATACTGGAAATACTGGTGTTTAAATGAGTGCTGCAAACACTTTTGGGTGGAGTCCAGCCAACCCCTCGTCAGGCTGTAGCAGTTAGGACATTTGAGCATAAAAATTAAGTTGGCCATTTGTCAACCTCTAGTGAGGGAACCAGTCTTTAGATTCTGTGGCCCCTCGACTGCAAGTGCTCTGAGAATACAAGGACTGAAATGCACCAGTTAGCTTAATTCTGTTCCTCTCCTCCTGCAGATGTCCCACTGCCAGTCGCCTGAGTCAAATCTCACCCTCCAGTCATTCATTCAGGCTTGTGGGATGTGGGCTGTCTGTGCTGCGTCTCTAGCACTGGCTGTTCCTTTTGCATTTATTTACGCTGTGTCTGTGAATATCCCCTTGTATCCCACAGCAGCAGATGACATATCACAGCCCTCTCAAGCTTTTGTCAGGCAGCTAAATCCAGTCCCCATCCCTTTGGTGGGCCAACAGTGGAATGGGAAACCTTAACTCACTCCCGTAAAGCCCCAGCAGACAGTAGACCGGCCCCTCGGCCTCCGATCAATTCCACTTCCTCTGAATATCAGTAAATCAAGCTTCAGCGAGATCCCTCCCCTGGCCCGCTGACGCAAACTAATTCTGCCGGTTTCCTCGATAGTGATCTCACTAAGACCCCCGGGTGAATGGTGGAAAGAGAGAAAGAACTAGTGTTGTATAAAAAGCAAGCCAACAGGTCTACGGAGCAGGGATTAGTGGGTAAAGTGGATTAGGAAGAGGTATTCTGATATTCCGCCCAGGCTGCTGAGAAGGTCTTTAGAAAAGCAGAGAAACATCTGCTGGAGCTTAGCGAGGCAATGAAAACACTGAAAATCAGAATGGTTAGAAGACACACGCGCTAACACACTGAGAGATTTAAAACAACGAAGCCATGGCACGAGAACAAGGCCCTGGAACATAACAAAACCTCACACTTTTATATATGCGTACATATAATATATATAAATGTACAGCAGTGCCCTGGGGTACCTGCATTCTTGGCTCTGTGTTTGTGCATCCTTGTATTTATATAGATGGTGTGTGTGTGTGTGTGTGTGTGTGTGTGTGTGTGTGTGTGTGTAGAATGTGAGTGATTGCACCAGCTTGACAGGTCCTGGCAAATTAGAGCTCATATCCTGATTGAAGCCTTTGTATTTTTGAAAGCCACAGGACACAAAGTCTCTATCTCTCTTCTTTTACCTCTGTCTCTTGTTGTCTGTTCCTCCACCTTTATTTACAGCTCCATCGCAGCGCTGACATAATGAGGACATGAGCTTCAAATGAGATGAAATGAGGTAAAACAAGGCTCCTGTCAGCATCGTTTTCTGGACAGCATCTAAAAACAGCAGGCGTCGCTTCCTTAACTGGGCCATTAACTTAGAAGGAAGCTTTCAAGGTCCCGCTTTGACTGAGCAAACAGGCCAACAGGACAGTAATGTGCAGCTGAGTGTGATGCCGTTTTGATGGGACGGGCACGGCTGATTGAGGATATTACAATAGAGATGGGAATCAGAGAAATTCAGGATCACAAAGAACTGGGTGACGGCACATAACTGTACTTTTTACTTCGGCTAGACTCCATAAAACGAAACATTTTTCAACATCAGTGAGTCATAAGAATAATTTTGTAATATCCATCAACATCAGAATAATAAATCATCAGCATTACTAGAATTAATGATCATTTTCGTTGTCGCGTGTGCTCGTTTTTATAACGTGAAAAACCAGCAGATTGAGTTTTTTTTTTAAGAGGCCAGCAAAGACGAGGTGCTTTAGCAGAACGTCTGAAGATACCTTCTTACTATCTGATCTTTATCAACAGATAAAAAGGGCAATAGGGCAGCTCACTTATAGCAAAAGTCATAATCACGATTATTTTAATCAGTATTGAGATCACAGTTATTTAACAACCTCAGACACACGATGCAGTGAGCACGCCTTGGGGAGACCTGGACTGAAGCCACAGTGACAACAATCGGGGATCAACTTGGGTGAAGCTGAATTTCAGTCGGTGCAGCCTGTAAAACTGTAAAGAAAAGGGATCAACACAAAGACAACACAAGGGCATCAGAACGGGAACGGATCGACATATTCGACAATGCTGAATAGTCGACGTGTTGTTGGTGTTCATCCAAGGTTTTAGCCAAGCAGCAACTTCCAGGGATGGAAAATGAAGTTCATTTGGAAGAGGGGGGAAACTGCAGTTCTTCATTTGGCCACTTGAGGTTGGCTTGAAAAGTGAGTCGACCCCTGTAAAATGCCATGTTAAAAAAAAAACCAAAAAAAAACCTGCTGTACAGCATTAAAATGTATGTTTGCGATGTATCAAAAATGGTTTTGGCCTTCACGGATCGTCTGGAGGTGATTGGTGTCTGATAAGCCTCACCTCCACTGTTTGGAGTAATTAAACTGGGCCTCACTGCTGTGTCTGTGTTGTTGCTGCAACTTGCTAACGAGCTAGCATTAACTGATAACTTGTTCTACCAATACGGCAACTTTCAATATGGCAAGTTTCAAAATGCAGTCCAAAAACAATTAGTGGCATCATAATGGCTGCATCCATCTTTTATGCGATGCGTTGTTTTAGTCACACGCAAACGAAAATCACCAGCACTGTAGTAAAAGCTTCATCGACATTCCCTACTGTATGAGCGTTCCTTAATACATGAGTAACCCATCATGTACCAGATCAGTTATGGGACTTTGAGGTGAGGGCGTAACCATGTAATATGATCAGAGGGAGATCGAACACGATCAGAAGCAGCCACTGAATGGACCCGTTGTCCAACTGACTAAAATATTTAATATTTTTCAGTTTTTTTCTTTTCAGTGTATTAATTTTTTAAAATTGCTCTACTCTGGCTTTAATGTGACCGTTTTCCTGTTACAGTAACACCTCAGTTAACTTGGCTCAAAGGGGTAGATGTGGAGCCTCACCGTGACCTTTCGGCACCATCATGTGTGTGCGTTACTAAACGTGCAAACCTTTTGTAATGCGCTTTCATGTGCGCCACTGCCTGTGTGTCTGTGTGCCTTGGTGCATTTGTCTCCCTCTGATGCGGCCATAAGTCCAGTCAGGATGTAGCGTGTTAAATATTGATAGCAGGCATCACCTGACCGGTCCCAGGGGAGGTCGGTGTAAAGGTTGTGGCTCTAACAGCAGGCCCCACTGAGCTCCTGTATACTGCTCACTTTCCTCTCCCCAGGGCCATATTTTCACTCTTTTCTCCCCAGCATCTGTGGACTCAGAGCAGCAGTAAATGCACCCTGTATTTCTACTTTTATTTATTTTCATCTGAAGCCGTGAGATATTCTCTGCTAAATCTGCAACTGCCACAACTCTGTACATTTATCTAGCGCAGGAGCAGCATGTTGTGTTGACACCAAAGGAAAGCCAAATAGGCTGCCGAGCCGTTCTGATGTGCGTTTCCTTCTCCACTGAAAAACAAGAATAGTGGTTTGAGGAGAGTGTGGGCAGGGTTCTGACATGAAGGTGGTTATTTTTATCATCTTAAGGCGCAAAGCCTTGTGAGAAGGGGGTGTTACCTGTTGTGTTCATTCTTATTGTAGACCTGGCCACAGGGCAGCTTTTTGGCTATTTTTTTTGGATTAGCATTCATGCTAAATTTGTTGTAAAATAAGCTAAATGTAATATTCTGCTTCACACATGAAGTTGGTGGTCACAGTTTTGAATATTACAAAAGAAAAAGGAACCGGAGCTAATTTTAGGGCCCCCGTTCCTTTAGACGTGCACTTGTTTGGTATCCCTACAACACTTGATATTTTCTATTATATAATGTGGGGGAAAAAATCACTCAAATTATGTTAGAACTGACAACCGACTCCGAGG